>JAWPHD010002115.1:0-275031 GCA_037043455.1 Cyrtodaria siliqua | reverse complement strand
TGGCTCTGGGATAAGGATAGGAGTTAACAGTTCAAATACACAAAAAACCTTAAACATGTTTTGTTTCATTTACAGTGACATACATGTATCAAAGAACAATCCAAACAATTGCATGTAAAATGGGATACAGGGTTAAAGGGAATTGACCTGTAAGAAGAAAACGTGGGTTTTTGACATGGCGCGACATCGAATTCGTTCTAGTTGTATATTAAGTTTGTATGAAATTACATATTTTATATTGGACTTTTAAAAAAATACAAATACAATGTAATTGCAATGTAAGGAAAATCAAATTCATAAAAGCATAAATCGTACAGTAAATCAGAGTTTATTGTCAAATAATCATTTAAATCATTTCTGCGAATTAATCCTTGTGAAAATCTTGCCTCTGTTGCGGACTGTGAAAGTCTGATAATATGAGATTTGATCATGATTGAGTCTGCCAGAATTCCCCCATGTGGTGATAATTACCCTTTATGACCCTTACATTAGTTGTAGATCCTTATTTAAACCGACAAATCGCCAGAAGTATGGCTTATTCCTAGGAGTGACATGTCTTCAGCACAATCCAATACATCGATAAAGGCCTTTACTTTTCTGATTCAAACTTCTTTTTATGCCCCCCGAAGAGCGGCATATAGTAGTTGCACCGTCCGTCAGTCCGTCCATCCGTCCGTGCAATCGTGTCCGATCAATAATACTGACATTCATGGACGGATTTTCAAATAACTTGGCACAAATGCTCATCACAACAAGACGACGTGTCGCGCACAAAATCAAGGTCTGTGGTTCCAAGGTCAATGTCATACTTAGAGGTCAACTGTCACTTCGGGGGCATTTGTCACTTACAGTGACTTTTTTTTTTATATAAATTATTTTCCTTTGGAAAAGGTTTAACCTTGAACTTAAACTGTCATTTACAAGTAATTGTGGTTAATAACTTTCAAAGTAGTAGGTGTACAACAACGAAAGATTTTACACATCTTTAGGATAATGAAACAATTACATCTGAAAACGGCCTATTCACAATCGCTGATTTACATACTATTTTTAAACTGTCTGGAAAACACTCGATGCTTTCTTGTCTCACCCCTATATCCATTTCTTCACGTAAACTAATTGACGAGGAAGCAGGCAAAATTTTCATTGGAACAAACCTTTGTATAATACTGCTTTCATGATTCAAGGCTATACGCAGCATGTTCTCCCACCGCATATTGACAAGGAGTCTGATCACGTCAGACATTTTCTAAAAATTGTTTATCTTAATAAGGGCATTAATTTTATTGATATACCAAGTATTTTTCGAGATAATCGTGTTGTTGATTCTATTCCTAAATATTTAAAAAAATCCGAAAATCCTATAATTTGTTATAAGCACAAAAAAAATATAAAAATTAGAGAAATATGATTTTCAACTACAACAAAATAGTGTCTGACCTTGATATAGTAAATAACACTACTAATGAATGCGAGTTTAAAACATCTACATTTTGCTATGCTCCGGCTGGTCATGTCATTACTGGTAATTTTGATATTAAAGATAAACGTATTCGGCATTTGTTTTTCTTAAAGGTCCGAAGCATAGATTGCCTTCTTTAATGAAGTCGTGGTCAGATCGCCCAATCCATTGAGGATTTTAGTATTAAATGGTGTCGTAGAGAACATGCTGACCCTAACTCCCTTTCTACTTGGAAAAATACTATTTTTAACATCATAGATACCTGTATTAACTTCTATACGGCTAACCCCTCCATACTACTTCCCCCCTAGATTTTCATTTCTTAATTTAATAAAATTCGTAATTTAAATCCAGGAGTTTCATAATAAGTTTGTTTAAGTTCATTCTGATAACGCGGCTAATAATACAATTATTGTTTGACACCTCCATTACGTCAATGTTTATATCAAGAACCCGGTAGTACTAATTCGTATACTCCAGTGCAATCTACTGAATATAATGTTGTTTCGACGCATATCACTCATTGCAAGATTTTCAAGGCTTGAATAGAAGAAAAGCAAAACAGACTTCCAACGGGACAATTAAACTATGTGGACTTGCCATGAAGTTTGTGAATCACTTATTTTTCTATTAGATACTATTTTCGTCAGATATGGAACTACCGTTTATAGACATATTGTGGTATCCCTATGGGTACGAACTGTGCAACTCTTGTCGCAGATTTGTTTTATATTGCTATAAAAGAGATTTCATGTTTAGTCTTTCACCAGACACCAAGGCAGATGTTATTGAAAAAATGATATAGGGTCCTATAGAAACAACTGCGTCCAAAAACAATGGCATCGTAGGTCAGCACTGTACTACAAACAAGGAGCAATACTTGATTAATTATAATTAATTAATGAAAAAAAGACAGAACGGTCAGAAGGCAATAAGGCCTACAGGTTAGCTTGAATCGATTTTATGTGTACACAATCCTGTCAGAAGGCAATATGTGTATTATCCTGTCTTCATCCCCCAAATAGACAAGACCGCGTAAACAAAACTACATCCCATCAAAAGGAATTCTCTAACAATAAAGTCCCACATCCAGAGAAATTGAAGCATTTAATGACACCCTCCCGGTATCTGGATGACATATTAAACATTGACAACCCTTTCTTTTCTACTATGGTTAATAATATATATCCTAAAGAACTTCCACTTAACAAAGCTAATATTTCTGATATTAACACTTCTGTTCTCGATTTTTAATCTCTCTGTTGAAAACGGTGAAAATAATGAGCAAAATTTATGACGAGAGATGATTTTAATTTTGATATTGTTAAAATTCCCCGAGCAACTTCTTATGGGGTTTATGTGTCTCAACTTATTCGTTTTTCTAGAGGCTGTACTCGAGTTGAGGACTCTAATATTCGTAATATTTGTATAACTAAAAAAGTTACTCCATCAGGGCTACCGTTAACATTTTTATTATCGTAACCCTGATCTTCTTTCCAAATATAAAAGTAATTTAAGACCTCTTCTGCGACAAGGACTATCACAACCTGACTTATATAGTGATGTGATAAGATCCTTGGTCATGATCACTTTCATACTATCTTTGTTAAACTTGTTAAAAGGTTTATCAAAAGAGGTTATCATTTTGCAACGCACTGCATGCTTGGTGGTGGACCCATTTACAGTTCGCCACTATGCTTTCCTCTTGAATTTTGCGATGACTGGACAGACTGTGGGCCCTATGATGAGGTCTACTTAAATGCCAAAAGGACGGTGACGTTTGATGTTTGTCTGCAATCTTGTATTGTCGTGCCCTCAGTGGTTTATTCGCTTGTTGCTCTGGCTTCTGCCAAATCATTGAGTACCTTCTTTGTGGCTTTCTAGGTTATTTTTCCTTCTTTTTTTGTATTTATATATACACGAGCATCTTTGTGTTTTACTTATATTGCCTATTAATGCTGCCTTGATGGTTAGAGAATAGTTCATGGCGGAGATTTCTTTATTTACGCTGTCCCTTTTTATTCGGATGACAGTGGGGTAAGTGTGAGGTTTGGTGAACCCTAGAACCTGGTTTAGACCCCAGCGGCCTTTTTTGCCACTGACCGTTCCAAGGCGGGAGCCCTATTGCCAACCCTCTTTGTGTTTGTGACGTCATATGCCTGTATTCTTTATTAACATTACCATTCATGTTTGTCTATTTGCGTGTTTTTGGGTTTACTGTGTTCTGTGAAAACTGCATTTCCTGTTCGACTTTTATACTTATTTCTACTTGGTTCATATGTTTAGCTAACCTGAGCCGAAGGCTTATCGTCCGTCGTCCGTCCGTCCGTGCTAACAAATGAGGTTGATATAAGAGTTAAGCTCCCAAGAGAAAGATGTAAGTGGGCTAAATTGTTGTAATACATACATGTATAAAAATTAGCTCATAGTGTTGGATGTTTTTTTGTAAATATAAATAAAGGTTTAAGTGGCAAACCCTTTCCTGGACTTAAGTTTAAAGGGGAAAAAAGTTGTTGTTTTTTAATTTGATATTTGAAGCTTCGTTGGTATCATTTAAATAACATTTATAAAAAAAAATATTATTTTTGCACCAGACGTCTTTGAAGAAGACGCATGTTTCTAACTCCAAAATTTCACTGAAAAGAGAAAAAGGTCATTGAACATTTTCACATTTCTTTTCCATAACATTACAATAATTAAAAAAAAAAGATAACTTTTCCTTTACATATATATTTATTCAAAATAAAAAAGACTGTTTAAGTCCATGGGTACACAGGTACAACAAAATGCATGTACATATACAAACGGCAACATATGAACATATTTTTTGTTTTTACTACACTCGAACCAACCCACGTACACTCAAAGAGACGCGTGCGCTCATACACCTACACAAGCACATATTTACAATACAAATACAAATACAAATACAAATATCTTTATTCAACAATTAAACAAACAACACATGTGTATAGCCTACACAATAACATGAAAATAGGAAGATAGTGAGATCCATATTAAACAAATAAACATACAATTACATGATATCAGATTTACCGAAAATCACATTATTTCAAAATCGCTGTAATGAAACATAAGAATTTAATATCGGGAAATTTCTATTATATACTATTCCTGAGTTTGAGAGCATAGAATGTAAATTTCGCTGAATATACACTCAACCGCCACACTCATTTGTATCAGCAGTAACGAAATAAAAAGAAGAAATAAAGACTGCCATTTTCCATTCCTTTGAAAGGACGTGTATGTTATTTAAAATATGACTCCATTTTAAGTTGTGTTCTGTGTTTTATCATAAAGCTATCTGTTTTTCAATATCGATTCTTTTTTAGAGATAGACAATAAATAGTTCGCAGCTCGGAATGGTCTGTCTTCACTTATTTACAAAAACATAGTATTTAGCACACACAATGACACAATTATAGGCTTGTTTATGAACATTGGTATATTTGATTCCAGAATATATTGCTTGCCAATTAAATGTAATATTTACATTTCCCGAGAATATGACCTGTGGGGATATCTTTTTATCACATGAAACTGCTTGTATTCCGTATAATATACCCACTACGTATTTCCTTATATTAACCATGTGTAATACAAGGCGACCGAAATTTCAAAATACAAAATTTCAAAATTTCAAAATTCAAAATTTCAAAATTCCAAAATTCCAAAATTCCAAAAATTCAAAATTCAAAAAATTCAATATCAAACCTTTGGAATTTTGAAATTTGAAATTTTAAAATTTTGAATTTTTGGAATTTTGAAATTGGAATTTTCAAAATTCATGTGATAAAAAGGATCTGACACTCGTTGTAATTTCATACACAATTTTATTAAACTCGTCCAGGAGCCAGAGGCTCGCTTAATAACAAATTCCTGAACTCGTTTAATAAAATCTTGTATGAAATGACAACTCATGTCAGATGCTCTATATTTACACTGCCTAGTTTTATTGGGATGACACTAGGGTAAACGTGACGTTTGGCGCATCCTAGAACCTGGTTTAAACCCCAGGAGACCTTTTTACCGCCGACCTTTCCAAGGCGGTAGCCCTATAGCCATCCCTTTTATGTTCGTGTTGTCATATCTAGCCCTTTACACATCTTTGTAGTTGTTGTTTGTTTCTTGGTGCGACTATAAAATCCAATTCAATTCAATTATATAATGAGTGCTTTTGGTCATTGTATCACCGGTCACGTGACTATCGTCGCACTGACCTGTATGCTTTGGCACATCACTAACGAATTTTCGTTATTGTAGTCGGTAAAGAGTTGGAGACTATTTTACTTTACTTTATACATGTTTAAGACTCAAAATCAGGAATATATATAACTTTTACTGTTTTAAATAATGCGGCAATTTATAGTAGATTACTAAAGACAAATATATGTTTGTTTAAACAAGAACAAATGAAGGCTCCTATTCGTACTCGATGATCAGTCGAAATAGTCCGGTTGTAAACAAACCCCATAATTCTATTAGCGAAAATACACAGATGAGTTCGGAAGCGTCGTCTGGTGGGATCGTGGCTTTTGGTTGACTGTGGTCCTTGAATGATACATTCCTATTCGACTTTTATATCTACTTTTGCAGTTAAAAATAATGTCAGTTCAGTCCAAAACGTCTGTGTTTTGGTAAATTCTTAAAATAAATGTTTTATATTTTCGACATACATACTTCAGAATTTGTAAATGAACTTATTTGTATGTTTAGATTTAATATGTTTTTCTGTGAGTCTATTTCCCCTCCTGAAACTTATATTTTCATATTTTAATTTAGTTAACATGTCAGTCGTTGATTTACGTACTATTTGTAAGCAGTCTGGATAGCTTTCTATGCTTTCACGTCTTCCCTCTTTGTCCATTTCGTCACTTAAGTGGCTCACTGTAAGCAGACACAATTTTCATTCGTACATATCCTTTGTATAACACTTCTTCCATAATTCAAAGCTACATACAGCATGTTCTCCGACCCCATATTGACAAGGAGTCTGATCACGCCAGGCATAGTCTAAACATACTATTTCTTGCATACCGGATAAATCCATCCAAGTTTTACATGGGGGATGGAAAGTCTTATCTTTATGTCTCTGATATGCAAGAAAAAGTATCTATCATTGGTATTCGGTTCAGATAGGATTTCCAACCATCGGTGTAAGTGTTTTAATCGAAACCTCGACAGAGCTTCGGTTCCTATAAAAACACTTATACCTCAGGTTGTAAATCGATACCCAGGAAAGATTCTTATAATCTTTATAACGGTATTGATTTCATTGACATGACAAGTAGTTTTCGAGATAATCATGTTGTCATGTGATTCTATTCCTAAATACATGTAAAAAGAATAATCAGAAAACCCTATAATTACAACAATTGGAATTATTATTTTCAACTGCAACACAATAGTTTCTGACCTTGATATAGTAAATAAAACTCCTAAGGTATCAGGTGAGTGTAAAACATCAAAATTATCCTATGCCCAAGTCATTGAGTACCTTCATTGTGGCTTTCTAGGCTATTGTTTTTTGTATTATATTTACACGAGCATATTTGTGTTTTACTTATATTGCCTATCGATGCTGCCTTGTTGGTTAGAGATTAGATCATGGCGGGGATTTCTTTATTTACACTGTCCTGTTTTAATGGGATGACAGTAGGGTAAGTGTGAGGTTTGGTGCACCCTAGAACCGGTTTAACCCCCCCCCCCCCCCCCCCCCCCCCCCCCCCCCCCTCGTGGCCTACTTTGCCATTGACCGTTCCAAGGCGGTAGCCCTATTGTCAACCCTTTTGTGTTTGTGATGTCGTTTGCATTAACTATTGCTTTTGCCTTCTTGTTTGTCTGTTTGCGTGTTTGTTTCTGTGTTTTGTGGTTGACTGTCCTCCTTGAATGCTACTTTCCCTGTCCGATCTTTTTATATTTCTTTTCTTTTTTTCCTTTTTGTTTTGCAATAAGCGTCAAATTTAATTTATAAGTACGTATGACTTATCAACACTATAAACAACCTAACCACACCACCTTATCAATTCAATTCAATTTAATTTCTTTTATTCCAAGATTTTACATCTGTAAAACAGCAATGGAAATACTATATAATGCAGTTCAACTGTAAATGGTAATCGTTATGCCAAATAAAGTCACTTATTTACTATTTATTGAATTATTTACTATTTATTGAATTACAGCGTAGTAAGCGAGAGAAAAGGATGATAGTGCAGAACAGAACTGATAGTTTTCACAAAATAGTCTACACTCAAATAAGAAAGTATGATGTAAGTTAAGAGAGATAGGATAGCTATTGCGCATTGGTGTAAGAGGGGAGACAACTGGGCATGCATAGACACGTGTATATTTAATTATATATCATGCTTGTCTCCCTCCCTTTAACCATCTAGACGTAAACTATATTAATAATAATAGTAACATATTGAATATTGAATTATGGTTAATATTAAGTATTGAATTTAAGTCTATAGATGCATGCAAATCAAAAATGTAACAATATACAATGATGGTTCTTTTTTTTTAAGCATACAAACATGTACGGCATATACACTACACACATTTAACTAAGTACTAATAAAAAACTGGGGTAAACAAAACGAATGATCTTTTCGTCTAGTAACTACATGAAAATCAGTATTTTCACGGGACTTCGACGTGCTGTCTATATATATTTCTTCTAACAGTATGTAAACAGTTCAACAGTGATTCAGTGATACTGGAGTTAATATTTACAGGTACGAAATTAAGAATTTTATTTCAATGTTTATGTGTTTAAAGCTACAGAGTCTCTATATCAATCGATTTCTTCTTTGTAGGCGTGTCTTTATTTGTAACTTCATGTTCACCAGCTCATGTCGAAATCGGGTATTTAAGCGAGCAAATATAGCGAGGGAAATCATTTACTGTATATACATCGACCAGTGCACATCGTACCTATCCACAGGTAACAGTAATTTTTACAAAAAAAAATTAGCTTCTTTCGGGGCTCGAACACACGACCTTCTGATTTCAAGTCCTGTGCTCTATCCACTGAACTACAACGCTACTTTAGAAAATAGTACACTAACTACCATATATTATGAGGCAAAATAACTTAACATATTTGAACGCAACTAATGATGGATCAATAAATATGCAGTCCATATTGTCGCAAGTGTAAATTAACATTGCCTGGTGTAATACTGTATCTTATCAATGTGAAACTAACACATCGCCTCAAATCAACCATATCTCGACTTGTTATTTAGCGCTTGATGTGTTTGTGTGCGCGCTCTTGTTATTACGTAATGCCAATTTAGTGTTAAAAATTCTTCAAAATACCAATAAATAGCAGTGGTCTAGAGGTTCAGCGTCCATCTTTCAAAACTTACAAGTGCAAGGATGTGGTTCAAATCCCGTTCCGGGTAACTATTTTTTTATCACATATATTCTGGAGCCGTATATTTATCGTTGTTACCTGTACTGAGGCTCAATAAAAATGTGAAATTTTACGTATCGATTTCTCCTTATGTACCGACGTTTGGGGTGTTCGTCGATTTGAAACTACTTCACACGTGACTCATTCATATTCATGAGTTATTAACAGTTAAAATAGGGACTGTACAGCTTTAACAGTAAGTTAGCATATAATTAGCATCACACGAAAAAGTAACATAATTCAACATGCGCAGTATTATGGTACACAACGTGTACACAGGTGGAGATATAACAGGTAGAGAACCCCCAGTATTTATACCTTGACATATGATACGAACATGAAACCTGTGAAAAGGTATTGTCGAGGTTCCTATGTCTAAGTAAGTGGTATTAAAGTAATTTGTTTCATTAATTTAAAAGTGACTTGTGTATAACAATATAATATTACAAAAAAACACACAATATAGTTAAACATTCATAATGGTAAGAAAGTCACTGTCTCTGTATTGTCGTCATTTAGTTTATGTATTATTGACAGTTCTAGAACTTCGTAGTTTTACAAAATACACATGAGTACAATACACATGTAATATAAACAAAAATAGGTCAAAACTACTTTAATGGGTATTATAAATCGATACACAATTATACATTTTTCAGAATAACGTCAATGAAGTTGCATAACTTGATTAAACCTGTCTTTTTATTTGTGCTCATACGTTGTTGAAATTTGAATATATTTGGACGTGTATAGTAATACGGTTTTAAGTACTTTTTCGTTTGTTCTATAACATTATCATAGTTATTATTGTGGTGAAATCTTGAGTGTTACATGCTATGCAAACTCTTTCGTTTAATGGTTTGCCATTCCATCTACCTGTTTCGACAGGAAGTCTATGGTTTCTTGTATGGAATTTTATAAATCGCATGCATTGATAAGTAGGTAAAAAAAAGAGTATGATAATGGACCTTTGGAAACGGCCGAGCACGACACATACGAAATATTGCAGTCTCGGTTTGATTGAGACTGTTCATGAGTGGTAGTGAAATATGCTAGCTACCGCTCACGCCCTCTAGCCCCGGGTTGAGCAGAACTCAATATTCATAAAGTCAACAGCACAACATTTTAACCATCCCGAAGATGGCATGCATATGGCGGTTGACATGGAGTCATCCTTCTTTAACGTATTCCCCATGTCGTACGGCGTATGGTCCCAGTATCTAATAAAATGAAATGCCCCAAAGATCGAAATAAACATAATGGAATTTAGTTGGGAGCAGCGGTTATGAAGCCTGCGTATAAAAAGCAGACAACATATCCTATGAGTGGTTAAACAATACCCAGAGCCTTTTATCGGCCGGAGTAGTGGAACCACCGAATCAAAAATTAAGTAAGAAAACAAAAGAAATTGAAAATGTACCACCGATAACTAACTATAAGTATCGGGCTCAGCGATCTCCAAAGATCGAATGAATAACAGTACTGATTGCAAGCGCGGGGAGACGTTTTACTGCCGCCACACTGCACAAGCAACGCCACTGTGCTATAAAAAAAAGAGTATGATAATGGACCTTTGGTAAGTTTGATTTAAAAGATCTGTAAATGTTACTTGAGCATGATATATCAACTGTTGATATCCGTTTTTGTATATCAAGTATTTTCTTTAAAAGAGCGAAAGGAGCTTTATTCCCCTGTTCCGCTATGTGTTTTTTAGCTGCAATATAAGAGCCACTACGAGATAAAAACAACCCTAAATTCTTATATTCTTTTACAATTTCTATAGTTTTTTTATTTGGTGTAAATTTCAAATTTATTTTGCATCTTCCATGACTAAAGCAATTACTTTTGTTTTAGCGACATTTACTGTTAGTTTCCATTTATTACAGTATAGTTCAAATGCGTTCAGTGCATTTTGTAAATCTATCTCATCATCACTAAATAATACTGTATCATCGGCGAAAAGTAAAACAAACAGCTTTAAATAAATAGAAAAGTTTTCATTTGAAGCCTGGCAGTTTATACCGCTTTATCGAAAAGAGAGGAATGGAGAGAGATGTTCACCTTGTCTTACGCCATTAAGGCATGCGAAAAAACTCGTAGATCCTTCGTTAGTCAACACCTTGGACTTTATATTGTTATACATATTAAATATGATATTAAAACATTTACCATTTATTCCTTCATTTAAAAGTTTGGTCCACAAACCATCTCTCCATACCATGTCAAATGCTTGCATGAAGTCAATAAAACAACAGAAACGTTTTTTCTTGCTCTACCTTACTATATCGAGGAGACAGTTAAGTATAAAAAGTTTTTTTTCCTAAATTCGGATTGGGTCGATTTTATTATGTTATACTGTTCTGCATGTTTATAATTGATGTAAACAGTTTTCCGAAGCAACTGAGGAGAGTAATCGGTCAATAGTTTTCTAGTAGACTGGGGTCACCCTTGTTTTTAAAGATTTAAAGGCTCTCATTCAAAAAGCTAGAAAAAACTACAATTTTTGGCCTGTAACAATGTTAAAGCGGTCTTACTAACGGCAGTTTAGACAATTACACTATGTGGACTTGCCAAGAAGTTTGTGAAACACCCATTTCCCTATTAGATAATATTTTAGTCAGTTATGGAACCACCGTTTATAGACGCATTGTTGGAATCTCTCTGGGTACGAACGGTGCACCTCTTGTCGCAGATTTGATATTGTATTGCTACGAAAGAGATTTCATGTTTAGTCTTTCATTCGATACTTTGACAGATGCAATTATCTGGATGACATATTGAACATTGACAATATTTTATTTTCTACTATGGTTGATACTATCTATCCTAAAGAACTTCAACTCAACAAAGCTAACATTTCTGATACTGTTCTAGATTTACATCTCTCTATTGAAAATGGTGAAATAATTAGTACAAGAGGTCAATGACCTTGAAGCTCTACTGATAGATTTTTGATAGCTATGTCAACATTCCTGTGAAGTTTCATGAAAATCCATCGAGTAGTTTCATAGGAGTAGTCGTTACAAGTTTTCATTATATAACTCTATGTAAACAAAGATGGCCGCTGGCAGACATGTTTAACGTCGAATCAAAATAATTTCCGACAAGGATCAACATCATGTCATACTGATCATTTTAGGAAAAGACGCATATCAATATCACTTATAGTTTTCAAGAAGTAGGCGCTACAAACTTGTATTTTGAAAAAATATTTTTAGCCGTGGCAGCCATCTTGAATTTCCGGCCGACCTGATATTTTGTTAGGATCAACTAGACATCAAGAGTAACATTCCTGTGAAGATTCATGAAAATCCGCCAAGTAGTTTCAGAGGAGTAGTCGCTACAAATATTTACTATACAAACTCTATGTAAACAAAGTTGGCCACTGGCGCCCATGTTTAATGTCGAATCAAAATAATGTTCGACAAGGATCAACATCATGTCATGCTGATCATTTTAGAAAAAGTCCCATATCAATATCACTTACAGTTTTCAAGAAGTAGTCACTACAAAATTATTTATTTTAAATCTAATTTTAGCCATGGCGGCCATCTTGAATTTCCGGCCAAGCTGAAATTTTTCTAGGATCAACTAGACATCAAGTGCAACATTCCTGTGAAGTTTCATGAAAATCCGTCAAGTAGTTTCAGAGGAGTAGTCACTACAAGTTTTCATTATATAACTCTATGTAAACAAAGATGGCCGCTGACAGCCATGTTTAAGGTCGAATCAAAACGATTTTTGACAAGGACCAACATCATGTCATGCTGATCATTTTAGAAAAAGTCCCATATCAATATCACTTATAGTTTTCAAGAAGTAGTCGCTACAAACTTGTATTTTAAAACTCTAATTTTAGCTCTGGCGGCCATCTTGGATTTCACATCAACATGAATTTTTGCTAGAATCAACTAGATTTCATGGGCAACATTTCTGTGAAGTTTCATGAAAATCCATTTAGTAGTTTCAGAGAAATAGTCGCTACAAAAAAGTTTACGGACAGACAGACGGACAGACGGACGACGGACGCCGCAACACGGCATAAGCGCTGCTGATCTCTGATCAGTCGAGCTAAAAATGACAAGAGAGATGATTTAATTTTGATATTGTTAATTATCCCCACTTAGATGGGGATGTTCACCTAGCTACTTCTTATGGGGTCTCTGTTTAAGAAATAAAATATATCAGCAGGTTTATTGTCCCAGATCAATACCTGATGGAAGGGACTTGAATACCAACGGTACCATGGGTCGTAGGCCCGCGGTTTCTATGTGTTTCAAGTACAAAGCACCAGGTTTGATCTAGCACAATATAAACCCTCTGGCAAATATTGTATTTGTTAGGCGTATCTGACATGGATTTTTATGTATTTTATACACACATTTTCTAGAGATTGAACATACACAAACAAATTCTCACAACTTACATTGTATGCCCATCTCTCAGCACCAAACGAAGAAAATATATAGCTTTATCGAGTTTTTAACAATTTCAATATATTATTTGAACGTAACATTGCTTTTAACTTAGGTAATCGCTGGTGACATATAGCAGAATTAAAGTGGATGACAAACGTGCAGACACCCTTTCCACCTGGCCTTAATGATAATATGTTCAACAAGGAAATATTTTAAAAGAGACTTATATTGACATAAAGAAAGACAAAAATATCGGACAGGGAAAGCAGCTGTTTGCTATATTTTTCATTCGAAAGCGTAAATATAGGTCTCATAGTTGTAGACGTAATGGTAACATCAAACGGAAATCACTTATTACTATGTCAGTACATACTATTTTTAAACAGTCTGGAAAGCACTAGATGCTTTCTTGTCCCACATCTATATCCATGTCTTTAACATTTTCTTTGAACATATCCTTTGTATAACACTGCTTCCATAATTCAAAGCTATACGCAGCATGTTCTCTGACCCCATATTGACAAGGAGTCTGATCACGTCAGACATTTTCTAAAAAATCTTTATCTTAATAAGAGCATTGATTTTATTGATATACCAAGTATTTTTCGAGTGAATCGTGTTGTTGATTCTATTCCTAAATAGTTAAAAAATTCTAAAAATCCTAAAATGTTTTGTTATAAGTAAAAACAAGAGGGCCTGTATCGCTCTACTGGCTACATGGTGTCCATCGTGGGATGGGGTGGGGTTGGGGGAAGTCGATAGAAGGATTGTTTTTCAAATATGGCAGTGTCAAACTAGTTTTTTTATAAAGTGTCTTATATAGGGAGAGGGATATATTTGGCTTAAGTTTGACTAGCTTTATAACAAATCAAACTTTCGTTAATAAAAACACATAAAACCATGTTTGACATGTGACCCCAGGGTCACCATTTGAACAAACTTGGTAGAGGACCATAAGTTGACTCTAAATACAAAATATTAAACTGTTGGCTCTTGTAGTTTTAAAGAAGAAGATTTTCTTTAGTTTCCCCCTATATCAGTCGATGTAAAAGAGTGATCCCTGGAGCAAGGCCAAATTTTACCACAGGGTCACCATTTGAACAAACTTGTTAGAGGACATTAAGCTGATGGTAAATACAAAATATTAAACCTTTGGCTCTTATAGTTTCAGAGAAGAAATGTTTTGAAGTTTTTCCCTGTATAAGTCTATGTAAAACTGTGACCCCGGGGCGGAGCAAAATAAAAACGAAAACGTAAAACTGACCAACAAGGGCCCGTAAGCTCCCAATTAAACAAAATGAAACAAATGTGTCTTACGAGAATTTTTTTTTTAAATATTATGAAAATATTTAAAAAAAATAAAAATAATAATAATAATAATAATAAAAAAAAAATAATAAAAAAATTAACCCATGAACCAATGTTTCTTATGAAAAATGAAATGGAAAAAAAATGCCTCCAGTAAGATTTGAACCCACGGCCCCTGGAAGTTTCAAATGTACATTACCAAAAATTGAAACAGGGCAAAACTCCGGTGTTACTGGTTCGACCTGGCTGGTTTTCAAACTCGTCTGAGCTTTCATTGATAACCACAATCTGGCCAAGATTGGGAAAGATCGAATACAAAATGAAGGCGCTAGAGTGTCCACAAGGCTGAAAGTGGCATTTCTCAATAATTCAAGGGCACATAACTCTAGTGTTCCTGCTCTGATATAGGTGTTTTTCGAACTAGTCCAAGCTTTTGTTGATATTAACAATCTATTAAAATTTGGTAAGGATCTGATGAAAAAGGAAGGCACTATCGTCTCAAAGAGGCAAAATACAGTAAATCAAGAACCATAATTCCGGTGTTACTGGTCTGATCTTGCTGTTTTTCGAACTTGTCCGAGCTTTCATCAATATTAACCATCTCTGTAAGTTTGGTAAAGATCAACAAATAACAAATGAAGGTGCTAGAGTGTTCAAGAGGTAAAAACGGCATTTTTCAGAAAAAAACAAGGGCCGTAACTCCGGTATTACTCATTCTAATCGATTAGGCTGGTTTCGAACTTGTTCGAGCTTTCATTGATATTAACAATTTGTGCAAGCTTGATAAAGATCAAATAATAAATGAAGGTGCTAGAGTGTTCACAAGGCTTAATATGGCATTTTTCAGCAAAACAAGGGCCATAACTCTGGTGTTACTGACCCAATTTTGCTGGTTTTAGAACTTGTCCAAGCTTTATTGGCATTGACAATCTGTGCATGTTTGGTAAATATCGAATAATAAATGAAGGTGCTTGACTGTTCACAAGACAAAAAACGTAGGTATGTTATTTGTTACTTTTTTAAATGCCTGTTTCTCTTTAAGTACTTGTCGAAGACCTTTGAAATTTCTCATACATTACCAGTTATATCTGTGCATTACAAGATTCAGAATACAAGCATGGTAGATGAAAAGGCATTGTCTTAGAATGTAACATTTTAAGCTAACGTGTTAAATTAATGTAATGATAAATGGATATTAAATGGAAGGGCAGTCTTCTGAAATAGCGTTTAAATTGGATGATCAATATTTTCACTAAATATTGTACAAAATTCTACAATAATGTGTTGAATATGAAATTTAAACACTGGAGGACTAGGTTTCGTAACAAAATATGAAAACATATTAATACTATGAGAATAATGACAACATTTAAAAGATTTTATAACATTTCCGTAAACAAACTGAAACAAATCAGTGTTATTTCTGTTAAAATTAAGGGATATGCATTCACTCATATCTGGTTTGCAGCAAGACCTTTCCGAATTCTTGACAATAATTTTCATGGATTATGGGCGAATAAAAACAGATGGTGCACAAGAAAATTTAAAAGCATAGAATTATTCAAATATTTTTTACAACGCTTTGTAACAAGGACATTTTTAGAGATGCCAGTATCTAAAAGGTGTGGTAGGGGGAGGTAATTCAGGGGTATAAATAACCGGAAATATTTCATTTTTGTTGTGGAATTTAAGAGGGCGAGCCCAGTAGTACTATAAATACACTACTTTATCTCAGTGTAATATCCAGTTCAAAGGATATATGCCTAGTGACAGAACTTTTAGAAGCATCCTCGTATTAACAATCTGTGCAATAAGTACTGATAAAGGTGATCCTTTGAGAGCAACTAACACAATTAAGAGAATAAAGCAGCAGTCTCGGTTTTATTGAGTCTGTTCATGAGAAGTAATGGAAGAAGCAACACTTCTCACGCCCCCTAGCACCGGCTTAAAGCGGTATTCTACTTCAAAGCCACCTATATTGGGCTCATTGGTCCCAAAGGACCAGTAAAAAATAACACTACTGATTCGTAGCACGGGGAGACTTTTTACAGCCGCCACACTGCACTAAACGAACGCTAGTGTGAATGTTAATAAGTACTGATAAAGGTGATCCTTTGAGAGCAACTAACACAATTAAGTGAATAAAGCAGCAGTCTCGGTTTTATTGAGTCTGTTCATGAGAAGTAATGGAAGAAGCAACACTTCTCACGCCCCCTAGCATCGGCTTAAAGCGGTATTCTACTTCAAAGCCACCTATATTGTTTGAAGTTTGATAAAAGATAAAATAATAAATAAAGGTGCTAGAATGTTTACAAGACTTAATATCACTTTTTTTAGCAAAACAAGGGCCATAACTCCGGTGAAACTAATCCGATCTGGCTGGTTTTCGAACTTATCCGAGCTTTCATTGATATAAAGACACTGGCAATGTTTCGGCCAGTAGAGCTAAAAACAACAATTAGACATATGGTTTTCAACTACAACAAAATAATGTCTAACCTTGATATTGTAAATAACACTCCTAAGGAATGCGAGTGTAGAACCAATCTCTACCCAGAGTACACTCGTTCCTCATTTGACTCTGTCAACGTCAAAGGAAGTAGGGCAAACGGTTCGGTCACGTGATTATTCAAAAAAGTTATGACGATGTTTATAATAAATCCTTTTGCGTGATCTGCAGAGATAAAATATTTGACCTATATTAAATAATTTTAACAATTTTTTTTATGAGTTATTTGTTTTTAGTAATTTTCTGCTATCGAGCTTCGGTTTGAAATGTTTACATATGCGTATCGATTGAGAAGAACTAAGTACGTATTAGTTTTGTAGTAAAATAGTCCCGATTAAAACTAAATTGTTTTCGTGCATTAGTTCAAATCTTGCAACATCTAATCTGCAGATATTCTGAAAATTATCTTTACACAAGAAATAAATAAGTTTCAGGCAAACATATTCCAATTTAACAGGTTTTACCAAAATCTTGTAATTTAGTAGTTAGCAGAGATATATGTGAGTGCAAGGAACGATAACTCTGCGTGGAGATTGGTGTAGAACATCTAATTTTTGCTATGCTCCGGCCGGTCATGTCATTACTGGTATTTTGATATTATGTATTTATTTTCTAAAGGTCCGACGTATAGATTGCCTTCTGTCATTGATTTTAATGCATGTCGTTGTCAGATCGCCCAATCCATTGAGGAGTTAAGTATTAAATGGTGTCGTAGAGAACATGCTGACCCTAACTCCATTTTTACATGGAAAAAGAGTATTTTTAACATTAGAATTAAACAATCATGGATTTCTGCAGACTTATTTTCTACTTATTCGTTACCCCACCCACCATATTTTCCCTGTGTTTATATTGTCGATATTTACCGTTTTAACAAAATACAAGACTTCTAACTAACTATTAACTTCATTAAGATTGAAGAGAAAACTGAAATTACACTATTAAACTCACTTCATCTGGTAGTTTCTTGATCAGTTTGCAGTTACATAATGACTGTAAAATGTACATTCAGGTAATTTAATATTAAGTTATATCAGCAAAATCTTCCAAGATTGGCCTACACTATTTATGTTGTTACATTATTAAGAAGGACAACTTAAAATACAAACATACTAACTTCTTATTAATGTGTTATGGCCTTTGATTAGAAAATAAAAGTTATTCTATTTTATTCTAAGTTAACCCAAAACCTAAACTTGTTTTCAATTAACAACAACAAACGTTCTTGTTACGTTTACCATGCTCAATTGGATACAACATTTAACAACAATGCTTTACAAGTTACAAGTGTCACATTTTCAAATCATCTCAGCAATTATCATGAATTTAAGAAATAAAATATTTCCAGCGGGTTTATATTGTCCCAGATCAATACCCGGTGGGCGGGACTTGAAGTTCATCAATACCAAAGGCCGAAGGCAGGGTTTGACATTAACAGTTGTCCCCCTGTCCTGTGCCATGTACTTGTGCCAGGTGACCTGTCCTACGGACAACTAAATTTTATAAAAAGAAATTAATTTTACATCTTTAAAACTTGTGACTGAACAAATGTTAAAACACTGGTGAGCACATTGTAAATGACAAATAAAACTCATCTTGTTTTCATTGGTGGAATGCAACTGAGGGAATGTAATGTCACTTTCATGATTGATCTTGTTTTTTTGTATCACTTTTACATTGAGTACGGGGACAAGTAAATTTGACTGGGGACAAGTAGAATGTGTAAGTTACTTGTCAAGTTGCTGAAAAAAGTTAATTTCAAACCCTAGAAGGCTCGCGGTTTCGATGTATTTCAAGTCCCAAACATTATGAATGATGTTCATGACCTTGGTCTTAGAGGCCGATTACCCATTTTTATAGAGAAATTCTTAGATGATAGACAATTTCGTGTCCGAATGGGTTCAACCCTCTCTGATATTCATGAACAGAAGATGGATGTTCCACAGGGCAACATACTCTCTGTCACACTTTTTAATATAAAGATTAACAGTATAGTAAAATACATCAATCCAGGTGTGGATTGTTCGCTATATGTTGACGACTTTGTTATATGTTATCGTGCAAAAAACATAAATACTATCGACAGACAATTACAACAATGTCTCAATAAACTTCAGACCTGGTCTGATGAAAATGGTTTTAAATTTTCTAAATCTAAAACTAATTGTATGACATCATGAAGACACTGGATGGGTCACCAATACCAGTAGTGGATGAGTAAAAATTCCCTGGTCTTATTTTCGACCGTAAATTAACGTTTATACCACACCTTAAATACTTGAAGGCCAAATGCCTTAAAGCTCTTAACTTACTTAAAGTTGTTGCAAACACTAATTGGGGAGCAGATCGAAAAGTCCTCTTTACAGATCTCTTATCAGATCCAAGCTGGACTACGGCTCGATAGTATATGGATCGACCCGCAAGTCGCACTTGCAGATGCTCGACCCTATACATAATCAAGGATTACGACTCGCCTTAGGTGCCGTTCGTACATCACCAGCCGAAAGTCTATATGTTGAAGCTAATGAACCATCACTGTCTCATAGACGGGACAAATTATCTCTTCAATACGCCATTAAATTAAAGTCTAACCCTTCAAACCCAACTTTCGATAATGTTTTTAATCCTAGTTGTGAACCTCTTTTTGATCGAAAACCGAAGGCCATTCGACCATTTGGTCTTCGTATTAAACCAAAATTAAGAGACACTGAAATCGACCTAAATTTGATTGCCAGGTACAAAGTACTACACATTCCACCGTGGACTTTGGAAACACCAACAATTATTTTTGATCTTTGTAATAATAACAACTCCAGTACAGACCCTACTGTCTTTCAAAGCAAATTTAATGAAATTAAATCGAAATACAGTAACTTTCAACATATATACACAGATGGCTCTAAAGATGGAGATAAGGTAGCTGCAGCAGCTGTTGTTCACAAACACAGCATAAAGAGCCGCCTGCCTGACAAGGCCTCTATCTTTTCAGCTGAACTTAAGGCAATTGAACTTGCCTTAAATTATATTTTTAGGAATCTGATGATGACCATTTTGTAATCTTTTCTGATTCCCTTTCATCTCTTCAAGCACTGGGTAATATGAAACATGATAACTCAGTTGTGCTTCAACTTTTAGAAAAGTACACTTCTTTTATAATTGATCATGTTATTATTTTCTGCTGGCTTCCAAGCCATGCAGGAATACGTGGTAATGATAGAGCTGATAGTGCTGCTAAGGCAGCATTAGATTTACATATATCTAATACCAAATTACCTTATACTGATTTTAAAAGTTGTATTAACACATATATTCGTAACTCTTGGCAAACCGCTTGGGTTGTCCTAGCCCGGTGCAGGATAGGGCATACACGTTATACTCATTCATAATTATTACAAGGTGAGCAATTACCAGAATGTATACCCTGCTTTGCACCGTTAACGGTCAAACACATCTTATTGGAATGTGTAGACTTTGATCCTATGCGTCAAAGGTCCTACAATGTTAATACTATGAAAGAGTTATTTGATACTGTAGATTTTAGTCTTGTTTTAGATTTCCTAAAAGAGATCAGACTATATAAATCATTATAATGTGTTCTTATATATATTTACTTGTTTATATACCCGTTGACGGGCATTTGTTGATTTACATACATAGTTTATATTACACCTTATCATCCCTTATTTTTTAATAGTTTTATCTTTAGATATTTACTTTAATTTTTAATTAATACTTCATTTCTTCATTTTTCATCAATTTTTGCGCACAATATGACCTATGTATGTGTCGACGTGCCGCAAAACACCATTCATTCATTCATTCATTCATTCAAGTCCCAAACACCTGGTTTTGATTTCGCACGATATAAACCCGCTGGAAATGTTTTATTTCTTATTTTACATGGAGTTTCCTGTATCATGAAACACATTATGTCGAGAGATTGCACAAAATACAAACAAATTCGACAACTTACATTTTATGCCTATCTCCAAACATCAAACGAGAAGAATGTACAACTTCATCCTATTTGAATGTGTTGGAACGTAGCGTCGCCTAAAATAACGTATTTCATTGCGTTGTTGTTTTGTTGTATCTGTTATAATTATTAGCATTGCTTATTTAGGGCACCTGTCTTTTGTGTCGTACTGTACTTGTTATTGTCATATTGCCATGTGATTGTCATGTGAAGTCCTTGTTACTATATTTAACTGTGTGAGAGGGCGTGGTCCCTGTTGTATGTAAGAGTTGGGGTCCATCATCATGCACGAGCAACTGTGCATGTCACAACTGCATTCCCGCCACACTCACAATTAACCGACAAATGTTTACTTGATATACTTTGCCGGGTAAGGTTGTCCTTCCCGGATTACAAATATTAAGAGTCATAGTATTCACTATATCAGAGTGAATACTCTTATATGTACGATAATGATACAGGATTCTAGTCAGAATTGGTCTCTTTGTCTAACTCGTAATTTTACTATCTGAAGTTACTGTTTAGATACGCGACTGTATTGTGAATTTATCGAGTATGGATATGATAGTGAAGTGCCATAGTTTTATCTACTTATTTATTGTTTGCAAGCCCTATCCTATGTACCTTTTGGTCTACAGTAAAATGAATTGAATATACTACGTGCCATTTTACAAACTTTGCCATATTGTTTTTATCAATGATAGCTCGGACCCGTTTGAAAAGACTAGATCAGACCAGTAATACTGGAGTTGTGGCCCTTGAATTAATAAAAGTTTCATTATTCTGCCTCACTAAGACGACATAGCCTTCATTGTGCATTTGATATTTTCCATATTTAGACAGATGTCTACCTAAATCCTGAAAGGACAGAACCGTTTGATGTTTGTCTTCTATCCGGTCTTGCTATGCCCGTCATGGTTTATTCTCTAGTTGCTCTACCTTCTGCTAAGTCATTGAGTACTTGCTTCTTAGCTTCTAGTTTTTTTTATATTCATGTATACATGATCATCTATGTGTTGCACTTATATTGCCTATTAATGTTACCTAGTTTGTTACAGGATATAGCCTGGCGGGGACTGCCTTATTTACATTGCCCCGCTTTACAACGTGGTAAGGGGGAGTTTGGTGCACTATAGAACCCGGTTTAAGCTCCAGGCGGCCCTTTTGCCACGGCCCGTTCCAGTGCGGTACCCCTATTGCCTGTCATCTCTTCCTGTGTGTGCGCTGTTGCATACTCAGATTTCCCTTGTAATTGTTGTGTGTTTGTGCTGTCGCATACTCAGATTCCCCTTGTAATTGTTGTGTGTTTGTGCTGTCGCATACTCAGATTCCCCTTGTAATTGTTGTGTGTTTGTGCTGTCGCATACTTATATTTCCGCTTGTAATTGTTGTTTGTTTGCGCTGTCGCATACTTATATTTCCCTTGTAATTGTTGTGTGTTTGTGCTGTCGCGTACTCAGATTCCCCTTGTAATTGTTGTATATGTAAATATTATACTAGTATATATGTTACATGTAAATACTCATTTATCTAGAGATAGTACATGTAATCAGTTGTTGTATTATATATTAACTCTGACTGAACAAAACCGTCGAGTTGTACATTTGATGATGGAATTTTTATAATGTATATACATTTATAGTGTAGATATAATGAGATTATTGATTTGAAATATATGTTTTAAGTGTCTCATAGGTCGTTATTACGGCCGGGTATAAAAGTTTCTTTGTGTAATATTTGAATATGTTTGTAACTTTTATATGTGACACTATAATAAACTATT
Organism: Cyrtodaria siliqua; assembly: GCA_037043455.1. Classification (NCBI taxonomy): domain Eukaryota; kingdom Metazoa; phylum Mollusca; class Bivalvia; order Adapedonta; family Hiatellidae; genus Cyrtodaria; species Cyrtodaria siliqua. Next base: position 252,131 of record JAWPHD010002115.1, on the reverse strand, counting down.
AAAGTCTGAAGTCTAAGTCTATCACTTGAGAATAATATAGTGTTTACCGTGAGTGCTGCATTACCTGGGTATAATTAGTGATCCTCTGAGGAAATTCATCACCGAAAGAGCATATCCTCAAGAGATACAAATTTTAACTAGGATTCCACGTATGGGATCGAATTCTGTCGATGTAAAATGGTAAAATAACACTCAAAGCTTTTTAAACGTTTCCTGGGGATACCAATTACTGGGGTAGTTAATTTTTAATGGCTCCACAGTTAATATATTTTTTATGTTATTACCTCTGTCAAACAAAATCACTATTGAGTTAACACTGGCTATTTCACAAAATACTTGAAGCAAAAATACAAGGAGATTTTACGAGTTTATTTCGAACTTTGCAAAGGATTCAGTTGAGGTAGTAAACAAATATATAATTTGTTGAGGGTACTTATACACCTATTGATCAATGTTTTCCCCGTCGTGGGGAGGTTGGTGGCAGGCATACCCCGTGTATCAATGTTTTCCCAGTTTTGGGCAGGTTGGCGGCAGGCATACCCCGTGTATAAGTGGAGGGTACTTGCACCTATTGTAGCGGCAGGCATACCCAGTGTATATGTGTTGATGGTAATTATGCACCTATTGATCAATGTTTTCCCGTAGTGGGGAGGTTGGCGGCAGGCATACCTCGTGTATATGTGTTGATGGTAATTATGCACCTATTAAACAATGTTTTCCCCGTCGTGAGGAGGTTGGCGGCAGGCATACCCCGTGTATATGTGTTGAGGGTACTTATTCACCCATTGATCAATGTTTCACCCGTCGTGGGGAGGTTGGCGGCAGGCATTCCCCGTGTACATGTGTTAAGGGTAATTATTCACCTATTGATCAATGTTTTCCCCGTCGTGGGGAGGTTGGCGGCAGGCATACCTCGTGTATATGTGTTGATGGTACTTATTCACCTATTGATCAATGTTTCCCCCGTCGTGGGAGGCAGGCATACCCCGTGCATATGTGTTGAGGGTATTTATTCACCTATTGATCAATGTTTCCCCCGTCGTGGGGAGGTTGGCGGCAGGCATACCCCGTGTATGTGTGTTGAGGGTACTTATTCACCTATTGATCAATGTTTCCCCCGTCGTGGGGAGGTTGGCGGCAGGCATACCCCGTGTATGTGTGTTGAGGTTACTTATTCACCTATTGATCAATGTTTCCCCCGTCGTGGGGAGGTTGGCGGCAGGCATACCCCGTGTATATGTGTTGAGGGTACTTATTCACCCATTGATCAATGTTTTCCTCGTCGTGGGGAGGTTGGCGGCAGGCATACCCCGTGTATATGTGTTGAGGGTGCTTATTCACCTATTGATCAATGTTTTCCTCGTCGTGGGGAGGTTGGCGGCCTGCATACCCCGTGTATATTTGTTGAGGGTATTTATTCACCTATTGATCAATGTTTTCCCCATCGTGGGGAGATTGGCGGCAGGCATACCACGTGTATATTTGTTGAGGGTACTTATTCACCTATTGATCAATGTTTTCCTCGTCGTGGGGAGGTTGGCGGCAGGCATACCCCGTGTATATGTGTTGAGGGTACTAATGCACCTATTGATCAATGTTTTCCCCGTCGTGGGGAGGTTGGCGGCAGGCATATCCCTGTATATGTGTTGAGGGTACTTATTCACCTATTGATCAATGTTTTCCCCGTCGTGGGGAGGTTGGCGGCAGGCATACCCCGTGTATATTTGTTGAGGGTACTTATTCACCTATTGATCAATGTTTTCCTCGTCGTGGGGAGGTTGGCGGCAGGCATACCCCGTGTATATTTGTTGAGGGTAGTTATTCACCTATTGATCAATGTTTTCCTCGTCGTGGGGAGGTTGGCGGCAGGCATACCCCGTGTATATTTGTTGAGGGTACTTTTTCACCTATTGATCAATGTTTTCCTCGTCGTGGGGAGGTTGGCGGCAGGCTTACCCCGTGTATATGTGTTGAGGGTACTTATTCACCTATTGATCAATGTTTTCCTCGTCGTGGGGAGGTTGGCGGCAGGCATACCCCGTGTATATGTGTTTTCCCCGTCGTGGAGAGGTTGGCGGCAAGAATACACCGTGTATCAATGTTTTCCCCGTCGTGGTGAGGTTGGCGGCAAGAATACACCGTGTATCAATGTTTTCCCCGTCGTGGAGAGGTTGGCGGCAAGAATACACCGTGTATCAATGTTTTCCCCGTCGTGGAGAGGTTGGCGGCAAGAATACACCGTGTATCAATGTTTTCCCCGTCGTGGTGAGGTTGGCGACAAGAATACACCGTGTATCAATGTTTTCCCCGTCGTGGAGAGGTTGGCGGCAGGCATACCCCGTGTATATTTGTTGAGGGTACTTATTCACCTATTGATCAATGTTTTCCTCGTCGTGGGGAGGTTGGCGGCAGGCATACCCCGTGTATGTGTATTTAGGTTACTTATTCACCTATTGATCAATGTTTCCCCCGTCGTAGGGAGGTTGGCGGCAGGCATACCCCGTGTATATGTGTTGAGGGTACTTATTCACCTATTGAGCAATGTTTTCCTCTTCGTGGGGAGGTTGGCGGCAGGCATACCCCGTGTATATGTGTTGAGGGTGCTTGTTCACCTATTGATCAATGTTTTCCTCGTCGTGGGGAGGTTGGCGGCAGGCATACCCCGTGTATATTTGTTGAGGGTATTTATTCACCTATTGATCAATGTTTTCCCCGTCGTGGGGAGGTTGGCGGCAGGATTACCCCGTGTATATTTGTTGAGGGTACTTATTCACCTATTGATCAATGTTTTCCTCGTCGTGGGGAGGTTGGCGGCAGGCATACCCCGTGTATATGTGTTGAGGGTACTAATGCACCTATTGATCAATGTTTTCCCCGTCGTGGGGTGGTTGGCGGCAGGCATATCCCCTGTATATGTGTTGAGGGTACTAATGCACCTATTGATCAATGTTTTCCCCGTCGAGGGAAGGTTGGCGGCAGGCATACCCCGTGTATATTTGTTGAGGGTACTTATTCACCTATTGATCAATGTTTTCCCCGTCGTGGGGAGGTTGGCGGCAGGCATACCCCGTGTATATTTGTTGAGGGTGCTTATTCACCTATTGATCAATGTTTTCCTCGTCGTGGGGAGGTTGGCGGCAGGCATACCCCGTGTATATTTGTTGAGGGTATTTATTCACCTATTGATCAATGTTTTCCTCGTCGTGGGGAGGTTGGCGGCAGGCATACCCCGTGTATATTTGTTGAGGGTACTTATTCACCTATTGATCAATGTTTTCCTCGTCGTGGGGATGTTTGCGGCAGGCATACCCCGTGTATATGTGTTGAGGGTACTTATTCACCTATTGATCAATGTTTTCCTCGTCGTGGGGAGGTTGGCGGCAGGCATACCCCGTGTATATGTGTTTTCCCCGTCGTGGAGAGGTTGGCGGCAAGAATACACCGTGTATCAATGTTTTCCCCGTCGTGGTGAGGTTGGCGGCAAGAATACACCGTGTATCAATGTTTTCACCGTCGTGGAGAGGTTGGCGGCAAGAATACACCGTGTATCAATGTTTTCCCCGTCGTGGAGAGGTTGGCGGCAAGAATACAACGTGTATCAATGTTTTCCTCGTCGTGGTGAGGTTGGCGACAAGAATACACCGTGTATCAATGTTTTCCCCGTCTTGGAGAGGTTGGCGGCAGGCATACCCCGTGTATATTTGTTGAGGGTACTTATTCACCTATTGATCAATGTTTTCCTCGTCGTGGGGAGGTTGGCGGCAGGCATACCCCGTGTATATTTGTTGAGGGTACTTATTCACCTATTGATCAAAGTTTTCCTCGTCGTGGGGAGGTTGGCGGCAGGCATACCCCGTGTATATGTGTTTTCCCCGTCGTGGTGAGGTTGGCGGCAAGAATACACCGTGTATCAATGTTTTCCACGTCGTGGAGAGGTTGGCGGCAAGAAAACACCGTGTATCAATGTTTTCCCCGTCGTGGAGAGGTTGGCGGCAGGCGGATCCCGTGTTTATGTGTTGAGGGTACTTATGCACCTATTGATCAATGTTTTCCCCGTCGTGAGGAGGTTGGCGGCAGGCATACCTCGTGTATATGTATTGAGGGTAATTATGCACCTATTGATCAATGTTTTCCCGTCGGGGGGAGGTTGGCGGCAGGCATACCTCGTGTATATGTGTTGAGGGTACTCATGCACCTATTGATCAATGTTTTCCCCGTCGTGAGGAGGTTGGCGGCAGGCATATCCCGTGCATATGTGTTGAAGACACTTATGCACCTATTGTGACGACAGGCATACCTCGTGTATATGTGTTGAGGGTATTCATGCACCTATTGATCAATGTTTTCCCCGTTGTGGGGAGGTTGGCGGCAGGCATACCCCTTGTATATGTGTTGAGGGTACTCATGCACCTATTGATCAATGTTTTCCCCGTAGCGGGGAGGTTGGCGGCAGGCATACTCCGTGTACATGTGTTGAGGGTACGTATGCACCTATTGACCAATGCTTTCTCCGTCGTGGTGAGGTTGGCGGTAGGCATACCCCGTGTATCAATGTTTGCACGACATGGGGAGGTTGTCGGTAGGCATACCCCGTGTATCAATGTTTTCTCCGTCGTGGGGAGACTGGCGGCAAACATACCCCGTGTATCAATGTTTCCCCGTCGTGGGGAGAATGGCGGCAAACATACCCCGTGTATCAATGTTTCCCCGTCGTGGGGAGGATGATGGAAGGCATGCCCTGTGTATCAATATTTTCTCCGTCGTGGGGAGACTGGTGGCAAACATACCCCGTGTATCAATGTTTCCCCGTCGTGGGGAGAATGGCGGCAAACATACCCCGTGTATCAATGTTTCCCCGTCGTGGGGAGGATGGTGGAAGGCATGCCCTGTGCATAAGACATCTAGGGTGACACCATGGTAGGGAACTAGACAGAACCAGGTTCTAATAGGGGATATTTGGACGGGGCCGTCAGGCAACCGTCTTAAGTAGTGGGAATTCAGGTGCACAACGAATTTCTACTAGAAACCAAAGAGCACCAGATTACAGCGCGATAAAAGTAGTACCATTCACAAGGTTGTAAATAGGCTAAACATCTGTATATTGACCAAATATTGATATTTATGTAAGCGTTGGCAAAATTAAGTGATTTTAAGTTAAGTTTAAGTAATACGCTTATTTTGAATGGATTTGATCCTGTACAGTTTAAGGCACATATGTCTTATAACGTAAACAATTTCCTACATGACGTTGTAGGTACGGTACGTACCATATATTCCGAAATATAACGAGACTAGCAGGTGCGTAGTACGGAGAATACCGAAAGCAGAAATGAAATTGAATAGTAATGAATATAATAGAGAGTATTGGTATATTATCATGTATATAACGACAAACGATAATATTTACTAATTTATTTATATCATATATTAGAACAATTAGCATGCATACATGAAATATATATATATCAGATGTAACTGGATAATAAATAGAATACCGTACCGTACATCATTTGCGTGACAGTTATCATAAATAAAGATGTAATGTAACCAACATTATTAAAAATATCTGACATGGGGTCTATAGCATGACCGAGAAATTAATGACATTAAATAACTTAACAATTCAAATTAGTAATTTAAAGGTGTTACAAACACTTAGGCGTATTTGAAGAGCCATTCACAAAGCGTAACACAGCAGAATACATGACTAATCAGCAATATTTATACCAAAAATAAAGATTATCCTTGGTAAACACTTGTTAATCTGTGTACACATTGTCTTCAAAGTATTGATTTTGATGTAATTAAACTTTTTTTTAATAGTTACATTCATTACATGCACATTTGAAGAGTAAATGATTGGATCACCATGATTTATAATTGAAACGTTTTATAACAGAACAGAACATATTCTATATTTATGATTTAAACAAATGTTTCTCGTCATGAAAATACATATAACATTTGTTAATATGTGACAAGTCAATGCAATTTTTACATTAAACAATGAAAGAACTACAAACACACACAAATCATACGTACTGTACACTCATACAACTCAAACATTCACTCTGGCGCACGTATTTACCCTGTTATAAAGATTTGACTATTCCTATTTCACGTTACTATTTTAGGTTTTAATATTGTACATGTCATGTCCAATGAGGACGAACATATTTTTTTATACTCATTATCCATTGCAGTATTGCGAAAAAAAATGCTTCCCTAACAAACCTAGATAACCTTAAAAGCTCTTGCTGGCTTGAAGATTGCATTCAGCTGAATACATTTAAAAACACTTGGATGTCTGTAATAATATTGTTTAACATATAGCTTACGTAATTGCTCGTACAAAGGCAAATTAAATAAAATGGTATTCATCTTCTAAGTCAGTACTATTACATAATGTACAATACCTTTGATTTCTCTCTATTATGTGAATAAAATGTAATGCCAGTTTCAATTCTAAGTCGAAAGGCAGTTTTTAATATCAATAGAAGTTGGGTCGTTCCAAACATAATTATAGCTACAGTCAGTTATAATGGTTTTAACATTGCTGGCCCATTTCTTCATTCCTCTTTCACAAGCTCTCACAGCATCTTTATAAAAAGTTGATATTAAAGTGTTTTTTGAATCAACCCCCTTACCCCAGTACTTTATTATTTTTACATACCTTAAAATATACAATGGGTGTCTACCTAGTTCTCCATAAATACCGGCATTACTAGTAGACGTTTTAACTCTTAACAAGTACTTACACAATTTCAAATGTATTCTTTCGATCTGCTTTAACTTTGTAAAACCCAAATTTCTAATAACTTAATATATAACCAACGAACGCATCAGATAATTGGCAAAATGTTTCTGGTTTAAAATTGTATTTTTTTACATGTGCAATTAATATATTCAAAGCGTTTAATCCTTTACCTGCTAAAGACTCTTGATTTAAATTATATGAACCCGTATAACTAAAAACAGTTCCGAGGTGGTTAAAATCGTTAACAACTTCTAAATGATTTCCATTATAAACCCATGCCTCATTAACTAAAAGATAACCCCTTTTTCTAAATACCATAACTTTTGTCTTTTACGCTTTAACCTCTAATCCCCATTTGTCGTAATATTTTTTCAACAAATTTAAACGTTCTTGTAACCCAGACGGTGATTTTCCAAACACAATCATATCGTCTGCGAAAAGTAAAGGAATTAACGTTATATCATAAGTCCAGATTTATAACTATCTTGTAAGAATAATTCCAGATCTTCTACAAAAAGCGAACACATTGTTGGAGAGATTACCTCCCCCTGCTTGAAACCGAATCTCCAAAAAATGATTGCAATGTCGTACACAAGGTTTCACTTTACTTCTTAACAATTTACCTTTAATTTCTAGCTTAAAAACTTTTAGCCAAAGGCCATTTGTATATATACTGTCGAAAGCCTTCTTTAGTTCCACAAACATACAATATAACCGATTGTTTTCATTCAGTATTTTTTGTATAATACAATTCAAAACAAATATGGCATCAATGGTGGAGCGACCTTGTCGAAAACCGAACCGAGTATTTGATAAAATATGGTTTTCGTCACATCACATGCTAATTCTTTTATTTAAAATACCTTCTTTTTTTTTGATAAGCAGCGAATAATGTTATGGCTCGGTACTTAACACGTCGTCTGGGTAATTTTTTCTTGAATGGCGGAATTATAATGCCTTCAGACCATTTATCTGAGTGAGTGAGTTGTAGTTTTTATTTATCCTCGCCCTATGGCACTAGGCCTTTTGGCGAGCTTTTCATCAGACGATTACAGTTGAGTGGATCTGGGAGTGGGGGCGTCGTCCAAAGTGTAGAACAGTAGCAGTAGATGATTAGCGAAGAAATCCAACGTAGATAGCCAGAAGTTGATTTTGATGAAAGTTGAAGTGTGTGTGTGTGTGTGTAGTTCTGAGGTTTATAGTCCCTCCACCAACAAACACGACAAGTTTCCCTGCCGCGACGGGCACAATAGAGTCTGGACTGTTCTAGTTGAATGTGTTGGTTGATCTAGTGCTGCTGCTGTGTTGTCGCTTCCGTTGTATGTATGTAGATGGTGTGTCGCTTTCGCTCTGTGTAGTTCTCGCTGTGGCGGTAAAGTGGTCTGGTCAAGGTGATCTACATCCTGTAAGGTGGTGCTCCTACATCCGCTACTGGTCGGGTTCTCTGTTTGGGGCCACACCCATCACAGTATGACCCCTGCGCCGCACACACCGCCCGACGTCCTTCCCCCTTGGTTGTCGAATGTAGGCCGAACGGGTCACTACTCCTTCCGGCCCGCGGACAAGACTTCCGGGATCTGTGGACGTCAGATGATGTGTGCTGTGATGGGACGCAGGAGACATATTCACTCTCGGTTAATCAGCAAACATACCGTTAATACTGCAGACAAAGTCAGTCCTATGACCCAATAGGTCAATCCTACTTGTTTGCTGACAGTGCCCACTCTGCGATGTGCACGCGGTGAAGATCTAGGTGGGATGAAAATTGAAGATTAAGTCCAAGTAGATTGTAAGTTCCCTTGAAGATTTTGGCCAGTCGAATTGCCTGCAGAATTGTGACTAGGTCAATCCGATTGCCGGCTCGAAATCGTTTGGGCCAATCAGGAGGCAGGATATTTGAGGCGCCAAATGTGTCGAAAGTAGGTCGATCCGGCTGCATGAGCTGCCCGTGTTCTGTTGGTGAGGACTCCTCCGTTTCACTCGCTGATCCTGAAGCCGTTATGCAGGATCAGTGAGTATCCCGCAGCGTTTCTCCAACGTCGGCATCCGTGGTGGGTTAGGGTGAGTCTTCGTTGTGATCCATCGTAGGTGCCTCATGTCATCATATGTGGGGACTCGCAGTGACATGGGGTATCTCGCTGCTATAACGTACAAATTCCAGTAGAAGGTTAATCGTCCATCTTTAGGGCCACGGACCATTTATCTGGAAACTAACCCTAGTTAAATACCCGGTTAAATAAATATGTGAGATGCGGAGAAATGATGTCTACCGCTTCGGGAAAGTATTCATTTATCAAGCAGTCACCCGCATAAGCCTTGTTTCTTTTGAGAGATTTAACCATCGTTATTATACTGAAAGGAAAAAGAAACGCAGGGTGCGTATTTCCGCTATATATTGTATGTTTAATATGCTACTGCTAATCGAATGGTACAGGGCGACATTAGGCCTGTCCTTTTAGAAAGAAGGTTTAAACAGCACTGAACACACCAATGGTTACCCCTTTAAAGTTTCATTATCGTCAGAATTTGGCTCAAGCAGGTGAGCAAACTTAGGCTTTAAATGTTGCAATCACTTAACATTAAATACCGTACTGAACATCTTGGGATTTCCTTGGAATATATATGGAATTAAGTGTGCAGTATATGCAATATATAGCGGAAATATGCACCCTGCGTTTCTTTTTCCTTTCAGTATAGTAATTTTTATATCCATTTCATCAAAATTGCAATTTAAATCATTAAAATCGTGTTCCTCACAAAAGGTTTCGGTCTCATCATTGTGAAGTGACGATATATCCTGCGATAATTCGGAAACATATTTATAAAACGTCTCTAATGAAATATTTTCATGAGTACCATTCTTTTTACGACGAAATAATTTCCAAAATTCCTTTGGTTTAGCATGTCTCAAATTTTCAATATCGCGCATTTTCTTCAACTTATAGGTGCGCCGCTTTTTCTTTATCAAAACCTTATAACGTAGTTTATTCTCATTCAATTCTATCTCTACTGATTTACAATAATTAGATTTTGATAACGCTGATAAATAAATACGCTTAGCTTCAACGCATTCCGAGTCGAACCAAGTCGCTTTTTTATCTATTGTTTCTGAAAAGCGCTCACACTCACGGTCAATTATAGTAATAAAAAAAAAGTGGGCCGCGATCTCCCTAAAAAATTGTACAAATCCATTAATACAGTTATTCAAGCACTTAAGTTTTTATTCAACGAAATATTGTTTAAATATGTTAATCGCCCGATTAAACCACTGCGAAATTTTATCACGAAGCTTATCGTCATATTTAATTGTAATTCTTTCCGTAGGCTGAAAGTCAAGCTTGTAAGTATTGCATTTAACAATAACGAAACATCATGGTAACTATCAAAGGTAACTATCAAAGACTATCAAAGGTAACTATCAAAGGCCGTTCATAAATTCGCGATTAGAAGAGATTCTATAACTATGTACCACAGACATCTCTTTATCAAACCATACCATTATTTTCATCAAAGACGAGGTTGTTGTTTTTTATATCTATATACTTATCCTAATTCAATGAAGTTTGTTTTGTTTTAGCTATATCGCCACCGAAAACGTCTTTACCGAAATCTTATTTTTTCAGACATTCGATGGGGCGATAACTCTGTCATGCATGATTGGATCTGATTGGTTTTCGAAAGGAACCGAGCTCTCATCTGTACGTATTTTGTGAGCAACTTTCTCTAGCAATTTCATTTTACAATTATTCCCCTTTGACACTTATAGAATTGAAATATTCCTACATAACTTCACTTATTGATCACCCGCCGATTAGGTGGAGGGATATAGAACTGCCGTTGTCCGTCTGTCCTTCCGTCCGTCCGGTCCCATAACTTTGGTAATGCGTCATCCGATTTCAATAATATTTTGCACAAATGTTCACCACCTTAGTACGCAAACCCGTTTTTTTTTCGGAAATTGATTTTGGTCAATACTTTCTGAGTGGCACCGTCCATCAGCACTTTCAATCCGATTTCAATAATATTTCGCGCAAATGTTCACCATCTTAGTATGCAAACCCGTTTTGTTTTTTTCGGAATTTGAGTTTGGTCAATACTTTCTGAGTGGCACCGTCCATCAGCACTTTCAGTGCTTTATATTGGTAGACCCTGGGTAATTAAACATACATGTTACTTCTAAGGATAGGAATTAGACAGTCAATGTGTACATTTGTCTAAATATACTGAAACATAAGTTTAACACGACTTTATATTGACATAGATTAAACATATAAAAGTGATATATTTCCTTGAAGCTTTTAGAAATGTTAGGTAAGGTTACGATTTTCTAAAACTTGTGTTATTTTATTGCGTCCTAAGTGAGGAAAAAAACATCAGAAAAAAAACTCCCATATAATAAAAAATACTTATTTCCTGATACAAATATATTTCTTTGAACGAATTTAATGTTTGGCATTGACAAGGATTGCCCATTCCGTCATTGATTAAAATCCGCTAAAATATTTTCAGAAAACAGCGTTATTCTCAGACAAAATATTCCAAATTTCGTAATTCTAAAGTTACCTCCCTTTTCATTGATATGATAACGATTTTCGATAGCATATAAAAGTATGATCTCAACATAGTTGCTTTAATTTTATCACCGACTTTGTTTACTAATTGCGCAGTCGGTAGCGCGGCGGATTTGTAACCGGAGGCCCCGGGTTCAATCCTTCGTGGTGCCACTGAGTTCCGTCGGTGTGTTCTTGGGCAAGACACTTTTCCTTAGCCTCGTCCGTCGGATGGGGACGTAAACCGGGCGGTCCCGTGTATCGGTCTATCCTCCGAGCACGTAAAAGAACCATAGGAATCTATTCGATAATAAGAGTAGGGCAGGTTCCCGGATTCCTATGTATCCTTCCCCTCTCTCTGGGGCGGCTCTAAATAACCCGTACTGTGTTGATGAGCCGTTAAACAACATTCAATGTTTACAAATGTTATTAATTGTCATAACTATATAGGTCACGTTATCAATGACCCTCAACATAAACTCGTATCTCGTCTATGGTATCTGGGATGAAAATTGAAACGTCTGATCGAACTGACTTACATGTTATACATATTTTATGTTCAGTATATATTTGGTAAAATCACTATTCTGCTCCCTATCGTTTTTAAGATAATCACTACAATTCAAATTATTTTATTTGTGTAAAACAGCAATGTATATATAACTGTAAATGGTAACCGTTATGACAGCTAAAGGTGGTGGTAGTACAGCGAGAGAAAATGATGATAGCGCAGAGCAGAACTGATAGCTTTCACAAAATAGTCTACAGTCAAATAAGAAAGTATGATTAAGTTAAGAAGGATAGTATAGATGTTGCTCATTGGTGTCAGAGGGGAGACAACTGAGCGTGTATATTTAATTATATATCATGCTTGTCTCACTTTAACCATCTAGATTTAAACTATAATACAAATAATAGTAACATATTAAATATTGAATTATGGTTAATAGAAAGTATTGCCTTTAGGTCTATATATGCATGCAAATCAAAATGTAACAATATACAATGTTGGTTCAGTTACTTTAAGCATACAAACATGTACGTCATATACAATACACACATTTAATAGGCAGGGACCCAAACCTGCAAAAAAAAAAAAACGTTTACCCGTAAAGATATACTCCTGATTTTTTTTAAATATTAATAGATGGGGGTCTTGTCATATGAAACTACTGTATGGACTTCTGGCATACATTGCATTTCGTAACAGCATCGCGATTTCTACGGTAACCTATTCGTACCAAGCCATTATATGAAAATCGCTGAACAAACAGTCAAAGGAAAATAAAGAAATGTGCACACGTCGTTTTAGGCAAATACAGTTCCAGTGTTTAAAACCTATATGTGTATATGAAATATCAAACTGCAGAATCAAGTCCTGATGACGTTACACTTTACTAATTTTAACACGAGTTATTGACCTTTTATGAATTTTGTTCTGTCCTGTGTCAGGGATAATGCCAATTTCTTGTTTTCACAATAACTTCAGTAAACGGTTTCCGATTTCCACTAAATGTTGTATGGTGTTATACCTACAAGGCCCTTGACAAGTTCAATACTGAGTAAAATTGACGCTTGCTTTAAAGAGTTATACCCTTGGTTATTGAAAGAATAGGCATATTTTAGCTTGAGTACACGTATTACTTTAGTAAACGGATTCCGATCTTCACATTATTTAGTATGAGACTTTATATGAATATGAACTTTGACAAGATGACAATGAGCAAAATTGACACCTGCCTTAATGAGTTATTGCCCTCGATTATTGCGAAAATGCAAATTTCAGCTTTCGTACACAATACAATAAGTAAATTGGTTTCGATTTCTACACAACTTGGCGTGTAACTTTATATCAAACGGATGTCAGACAGGTTAGACAAGTATCAAGTTATTGCTCTAAATTGTCGAAAAATACGATCGTCTGATTGCTTCCTACTTTCCTTTGAAATATCATCAATTACTGCGTAATAAAGAGGATATCGTCCCCTGACTAAGGAGCGTGATTTTTTTCAGGATGATTGTAATAAATAGCATTTGATTTTCCATGCTTCTTCGGGTAATATTATTAAGGTCTCGGTTTTGTTTGACAATGAGAACTGTTGATGAGTGATTTACAAAGTTATCGCCCTTGATGTTTGCAAATATTTAAATTTCAGACTGAGTACACAACAACTTCAGTAAACGAGTTCTGATTCTCATTAATATTTAGTTGAAGGGTTTTGGACAATTACACCATGTGGACTTGTCACGTAGTAGTTTTCAAAGCATTTATTTTCATATAAGATAATATTTTTACACGTATGGAACTAGTTAAGTATGACACTACTGTTTATAGACAAATTGTTGGAATCCCAAATGAGAACGAATTGTGTCCCTCTTGTTGCGGATTTGTTTTGTTATGCTAGAAGTTTCATATTTAGTCTTTTACCAGATACGCTTAGGCAGATGTAATCGAAGCGCGCAGTATAATGCTGAGCAAACATTAATGTTTATTCACTAAAATAAATATTGAATAAGAGCAATAAGCATGTCTTTGAAAAGGTTTGTGTGACGCTTATTGCATTATTTTCAAGAAAGTAATAACGACCAAAATATATTAATCCAAGAGTTATAAGCTTTAGCACAATATTGTGTTACGTGATCTACAACGGCAGTAAGACTTGATGTTAACCCTTTGGAGATGTTTGTAGTGGTGCAGACACTAGAAATAGTAATGAAGTGTGATTTATTAGGCTGTTTTTTGTAAATTAGGAATCCAGTACATAGTTGGAAGTTTGTTTTGCATTTCATCTACTCCAGCTTTAATAGTGCTTCATTGAGTTTTATATCCGCACAAACCTTTGGAAAGGTTTATTATCATAACCCTGATTTACTTTTAAAAGTATTGTCAGAACTCTTCTGCTACAAGGTCTGTCACAACGTGAATACTGTGGTGACTATATGTACAGACATTTTAAGATCATTGGTCATTATCACATTCATACAATCTGTGTTAAACTTGTTAACAAACATAACAAAAGAGGTTATGGCCCTATCATTCTGCAACGCACTGCATGTTTAGATGTTGACCCATCTACAGTTCGCCACAATGCTTTACAATTAATGTTGCGATGACCCGTCATAGTGTGAACCCTATGATGACTTCTTCTCGCAGGCATTTATTACGATATATAGTATAGAAGGATAGAGAGAATATAGTTATAGTATATGTATATAGTAAAGGGCCTTCTTCTCTCTATCTCTATCCTTCTATACTATATGTCGTAATGAATGCATGTGATTCTACCTAGAAAGGGCAATGGATGCATGTGATTCTACCTAGATAGGGCAAGGGATGCATGTGATTCTACCTAGATAGGGCAAGGGATGCATGTGTTTCTACCTAGATAGGGCAAGGGATGACAACGACTAATTTTTGACTAATATTGTCTTATCGTCGTCATTCTTTTATTGTCCTGGCTTCTGAAAAGTATTTGCTTTGTGGCTTCTAGGCATTTTATATTCATATATACATGATCATTTTGTGTTGTACTTATATTGCCTACTAATTGCTATTAATACTGCCTAGTTTGTAAGGGGATATAGCCTGGCTGGTCGCATTTTATTGGAATGAAACTAGGGTAAGAGTGAGGTTTGGTGCACTCTAGAACCTGGTTTAACCCCAGCTGGTCTAACCCCAGCGGCCTTTATGTCACTGACCATTCCAAGGAGGTACCCAAATTGTCACTGACCATTCCAAGGAGGTACCCATATGTCCAACCGTTTGAGTTTGCCATTTCGCATACTTTGCTCTTTTCTATCCTTGTGATTGGTGTTTGTTTCAAATACGTGTGTTTGGTTGACTGACTGTGTTCTGTGAATGTTATATTTCCTTCTCGACTTTTATACCATAATTTGTTTCTGACTCGACATAGGATGTGGGTCAAATTTAGTGATAATTATATTTTAAACTGTAAACATGACTCTATTACACTATTTAATATATTGGGTCTCATGGATCAAGGCGACGCAATCCGTAGGAAAGTATTCAAGTTTATGATGTGTTTGAGAAACGTTGATAACCTTCTTAACCAAAAGTTGCCCGTTCAATCAATCAGAACCTAGAATTGAAGCTCAAGGTCACAGAAACACCAATGTTGGTTGGACATTAATGATCATATGTAACAAAAGTGCAATCTTCAAATAAATCATTTAGATAGTATTCAAGATGTTTTGGAGAAACTCTATCAGACGTAATATCCAAACACTGACGTCGCTCAATCGCCTACCAACGAAACTAGTCAATAAAAACCCCGTTATTTTTCTGATAAATACAAGCATCTGACTGTGACAAAAATAGTGAACCAATTTGGAAATTTTAAATTTGACAAGACAGTAATTGCAGTAACTACTGTTCTATTGTCAAGGTAAATTAAAGGTCAAACTGTATTAAAAAATCTAAAAGCTACCATCGAACGGATTCTAAATATCCGCCAGTATGTTAATGTTTAATATTAAGACTTCACACTAAACGATATGGTTTAAACCCTACACAAAGATTGTTGTTGCAATAATCATATTTTCTAAGTAAATTAAGGGCCATACCTCTTTTTTAAAATGGCAAAACAAATTGATGTATAATAAACATTATTAACATTTAATGGTTTCCTATTTGTATATAAATTTCCTCCCAAAATGTTGTTTAATTTTCAACAAAACTTGATTATTCGACATAAACTCAACACACAAATGTATTTTCGTAGATAATCATGGGCCATACCTCTATTTAGAAAGGAAAAATGTCCACATTGATCGTAAGGAAGAGGTGACTGTTTGATATAAGGCTTCAAAGCAATTTTAGTTAAAATCCAAAATAAGATAAAGAAGTTATCAAAACCTTGCACCTAAGCTTTACCCAAAATGAGCATTTAACTCAGGGGTCATAACTCTATTCTGAAAAGGAGAAAATCGGCCTTGCTCGTAAGAAAGTGGCATCTTAACGATATAACGCTTCACAGAAAAGTTGGTTTTAACAAAAAACAATTTACAGAAGTTATTAATAACGTGCATTTAGATCAAATGTGGATGCTCGTCCCTCCGTCCACCATCTGCCCGCCCTCGTCAATCCTTAAACCGCTTTTAATTTAAAAAAAAAATGTTAAAAATTGCATTCTGCATAAACAGAATATAATCAGGCGTGCTTATGTCTTATTTATGTACAAAACAAAATCAAATCGATAAAATATAAACTTGTTCACATTTTTTCATTATCAATATTTTCTTATCACTTACGGGATTTCGTAGAGAATGCGTTACGAAATGCAAAGAATACCATTAATCCATGGCCATACAGTGGTTTCGTATATAGCACAGTTTCTGCTATTGATATGCAAAAAATCACGAGTATATCTTTCCGGGTAAACCAAGAGTGTTTTTTGCATGATACGAGAAGTTGGGTCCCTGCATATAACTAAGTACTAATCATATTCTGTAATCCATTGGGGTATTGGGTTAACATTTTGAAAAAAATATTTAATACAATAGAATAAAGACATATTGTAACATTTTGGATAGACAAAGGTACAATAATTAAGTAGAAAAAAGTCCTGAACCATATGATGCTTAAAATATTGCCTTTATTTTCAGGCGAAAAATGTGTATTTCCGTCAAAAATCGACGGAATCTGGGATTATCTTTTGAAAATAGTTTGAACATAAACTTATCAAATTGAAGCAATAAAATGTTGCACACTATACATATCCAAGTCATTTATTGTATCAGATATAACATATATGCTCAAGTATTTATATTTTAGGGCAAAATGTTGAAAAAATGACTAAAACCGCTGATTTCTGTAATGGAAAAAAATTAAAAGTCCATAGAAAGAACGGAGAAAAATATTACAACATTTCTGCAGTCCAATGTGAATAATATACCAGAAAACCGTCTTTCTTCTATGGAACATTCCTACTCTTACCTGGTGATATTGCCATTGACGGTGACCCATCACATGTTTCCAAGGAGTGCATGGCACGCTGACATTTTAATTGCTTTTATAAGCAAACAAGCCTGCTCTAGCTGATATCTTATGGAATTTGTTAAAAAATGACATGACAGAACCTCCCGAACAAATACAACACATCATGTACTAGTTCTTGAGCTGGCTGTAGACCCCACTCCCCCATGGGGGATTTTGTAGGGTATGATTTTCTGAAAGAACATACAATAAGTTTCAAAATGAGACAGGTGTGCCATCAATTCTGAGCGTTGGGCTTTAGTGAGTAACGTGCATGTAAACTATGCCTATTGTTGCTGCCTTGTTGGTTAGAAATTAGATCATGGCGGGGATTTCTTTATTTACACTGTCCTGTTTTAATAGGATGACAGTAGGGTAAATGTGACGTTCGGTGCACCCTAGAACCGGTTTAAACCACCAGTGGCCTACTTTGCCACTGACCGTTCCAAGGCGGTAGCCCTGTTGTGAACCATTTTGTGTTTGTGATGTCGTTTGCTTTTATTATTACTATTGCCTTCTTGTTTGTCTGTTTGCATGTTTGTTCCTGTGTTTTGTGGTTGACTGTCCTCCTTGAATGCTACTTTCCCTCTCCGATCTTTTTATATTTCTTACAATTAAAATTTCAATGTACATTAAAAACGTTGAATATAAATTACAAAACCATGTAAAAAACATAATACATGTACTTTTATTAATATAAGTTGAGAAGCGCTTCTAAATGAAACTATTCTGTAATTTACGTTACACCACATTCATTACCAATTTTTTTATATTTTTAGTGCAAATAGGTGGCTGTTATAACTGGTGTTCGTCTGTCAAAAATAAGTGATTTTAGTCCTTTTTTCCAACATATTTCAGCAGATATGTTATATATGATGCAAGGAAACACTTGAATATGTATGCTGTGCTACAATATATTACTTCAATTTGATAAGTTTATGTTAAAACTAATTTTAAAAAATAATTCCAGATTCCGGCGATTTTTGACAAATATACACATTTTTCGCCCCAAAATTAAGGCATTTCCAAACATCATGCGGTTTGGAACTTTTTTCTGTTTAATCACTGGACCTTACCCTGCCCTGTCCAGATTTCGGCGATTTTCGTCTAAACACGCAACGTTTTCCCCCAAAACTCACTAAAGCCCCAATGCTCAGATGGCACACATGTCTCATTTTGAAACTTACTGTATGTTCTTTCAGAAAATCATACCCTACAAAATTCCCCCTGGGGGTGGGGGTGGGGAGTTCTCCTACTGGCTCACAGTCTATATACATGTTGAGTTAAGGTTTTGTGTTTAGCTGTGTGTAGGTTAGATTCTCATTAACGGTATTGTATTCGCTAAAGATTTTAAAAGGTTAAATCTTGGGTAATATATTTCAACACGCCGTTGCAGTTGTTTGTGTGACATTGACGCTCTTTGACTAGGGAAGATAACTTATCAATTCCTACCTTTAAAATGCGTTTAGAGCATTTTCTCATGCTCTTGCAGAGTGCACAACTTAGACATTGTTGTATATTAGGTAATACATCCCATTCAGACATATAAAAGAGTATGATAATGGACCTTGGGAAACGGCCGAGCACGACACATACGAAATATTGCAATCTCGGTTTGATTGGGACTGTTCATGAGCGGTAGTGAAATATGCTAGCTACCGCTCATGCCCTCTAGCCCCGGTTTGAGCAGAACTCAATATTCATAAAATCAATAGTACAAATTCTTAACCATCCCGAAGATGACATGCATATGGCGGTGGACATGGAGTATACTCCTTCCCCATGTCGTACGGCGTATGGTCCCAGTATCTAATAAAATGAAATGCCCCGAAGAGCGAAATAAACATAATGGAATTTAGTTGGGAGCAGCCGTTCTGAAGCCTGCGTATAAAAAGCAGACAACATATCCTATGAGTGGTTAAACAATACCCAGAGCCTTTTATCGGCCGGAGCAGTGGAACCACCGAATCAAAAATTAAGTAAGAAAACAAAAGAAATTGAAAATGTACCACCGATAACTAAATATAAATATCGGGCTCAGCGATCTCCAACGATCGAATGAATAACAGTACTGATTGCAAGCGCGGGGAGACGTTTTACTGCCGCCACACTGCACAAGCAACGCCACTATGCTATAAAAAAAGAGTATAACTTTAAATTTGCATTTAATTTATCTGTTAATTATACTTTAAATTATTATGGTGCTAAGCTCGGTCACAATATGCTCAAGAGTTTTCAAATGTTGGTCGAAGTAATAAATGTGTAAATAAAACGAAATCAGACATAGGAGTTCTATACCTACGACATTCTCACCGCTTCGAGTTCGAATCTCACTGGGAGCTCTACTTTCAAATTTAAAAGTGTCGATTCTTGCGGATGACGGGAGGTATACAGTACTAGGTCTACCCACAAAAAATGGGATGATCTGTCTCTACCACATAGACAATCGACCGCCATGTATGTCATAATGTGTGCTAAACGTGACGTAAACACCACAAACAAATAATTGACCTTCATTTTCGTGGACAAATATCTCTGAGACTCCCAATTTCATGGGTATTTGCGTTTACCTCTGATTTTAGGATGTATATGCACTAGTCTAGTTCATCTACACCAAGATCATATTATTATTTGTTTAGTACTGCACATTTTGCATTAGAGGTTTCACCTTCGATGGTAATGTTTAGTTTTTCCTATTTATTTAACAGTCTGTAAATCTGTAAATGTAAATGGTATCGCCAACATTTAACTAATATATAGATTAAAATATAAACTTACCTGTTGTTGTCTTTCAGGACATATATATTCATGCATTCTCCATGGTATTTTAAAGCATACAATTGCCCGCACCAGTCGCATTTGCTTATTATTTCTCTTCTCGGTATGTGCAAAGTCATGTCCAAAATGTGCAAAAAGAACACGGTTGCTGTCAGTATCGCGTGTACAAAAGCCTACTGGTATATACAGACTCCGTACCGTTGTAATATACGCTAAAATGAAAAGCAACAACAACAACAACAACAACAACAACAACGACGACGACGAAAAAATCAAAAACAGAAAACAGCAGCAGTAACAGCAGCATCAGTTTGTCGTTATGACTTACTTTGATAACAACGTCATCGAGTCGATTAAAACAGCATTGTTTATACCCTTACATACTTCAGGCAACTTTAGTGACTTTTAATATTTAGCGGTTAACGGATTCCACTAAACGCTATATGTTAAAATTAATAACATTTAGCGGTTAGTATTTTTTTTACATTTAGCGGAAGTTTTTACATTTAGAGGAAGTTTTTTTTACATTTAGCGGAATATTTTTAACATATAGCGGAAGTTTTTACATTTAGCGGAATTTTCACATTTAGCGGTGCTACAGTGCTGTCTATAGATATTTCTTCGAACAGTGTGTAAATAGTTCAACAGTAATTCAGCGATACTGGTGTTAATATTTACAGGTAGTAAATTAAGATTTTTACTTTAACCTTCAATGTTTATGTGATTATAAAACATAATTCAACATGCGCCTTATTATAGTGCACAACATGCACACAGGTGGAGATATTACAGGTAGAGATACCCCCAGTATTTATACCTTGACACATAATACGAAAACGAAACCTGTGAAGAGGTATTGTCGGGGTTCCTATGCCAAAGTAAGTGGTATTAAAGCAAATGTTTTCATTAATTTAAAAGTGACTTGTGTGTAACAATATAATATTACAAAAAAACACACAATATAGTTAAACATTCATAATGGAAAGAAAGTCACTGTCTATGTAGTGTCGTCATTTAGTTTATGTACTATTGACAGTTCTAGAACTTCGTAGTTTTACAAAATACACATGACTAAACTATACATGTAGTATAAACAAAAATAGGCTAAAACTGCTTTAATGTGTATTATAAATCAATACACAATTATACATTTTTTTTCAGAAAAACGTCAATGAAGTTGCATAATTTAATTAAATCTGTCTTGTTATTTGTGTTCATCAGTTGTTGAAATTTTAATATATTGGGACGTGTATAGTAATACGGTTTTTAAGTACTTTTTCCTTTGTTCTATAACATTATTACAGGTCAGAATGTAGTGAAATTCATCTGTTTCGACAGGAAGTCTATGGTTTCTTGTACGGAATTTTATCAATTGCATGCATTGATAAGTAGGTAAAATGGATATATATTTACATTTTACAAAGTTTGATTTAAAGATCTGTAAATGTTACTTGAGGATGATATATCAACTGTTGATATCCATTTTTGTATATAAAGGTCTTTAAGTTTTTGGTTTGCTGATTTAACCAGCCACTTTGCGTTTGTGAAACTTTGCGTGTACCATATTCCCGAAAAACCTAATGTACAAAGTAGGTTTTTTATATTATTTATCCATGCTGAGTTTATCTGTTTTGTGTCTGTTAATCCTAGGACGACAGAATATGTTAAAGAAGATAATTTATTGTGACCTCGAATAAGTTTTGACCAAAATGATATCATTCGCGTTTGTGTATCGACGTGTAGTGGCATAACCCCAAGTTCACCATATATCATTGAGGAAGGTGTTGAAGATTTTAGATTGAACGCATACTTATAAAATTTTAACTAGACGAGTTCGATAACATCAATATTTCCAAATCTCCAAAGTTCAGAACCATAAAGTAAAACTGGTTTAACCGGTTTTTTTTCAAATAGATCAGTCTGCGTATCAAATGGTAAACTTAAAACACGTGTTTTCTTAAATGAGCGAAAAGAGCTTTATTTCCCTGTTCCGCTATGTGTTTTTAGCTGCAATATAAGAACACTACGAAATATAAACAACCTTAAATACTTCATTTACAATTTCTATAGTTTTTGTATTTAGCTTGGGTCGATTTTATTATGTTATACGGTTCTGCATATTTATTTAGTCTTGTGTTTATAATTGATGTAAATAGTTTTCCGAAGCAAATGAGGAGTGTAATCGGTCGATAGTTTTCTGGTAGACTGGGGTCACCCTAAATTTTAATTTGGTATAATAATGTACTCCACGGTTATTAGTACTGTACAACGGAATAAAACAAGAAGATCACATATAGGTATTGTGCTTGTCGAACCGCCTTTAATTGTTGTACTTGTTGGCTGAATCATTGTCTGTCATGGGATTAAAAAACTCGCATATTCTCAGTAGATGGAGGTTATTCAACTGTTTATCAATACAAAAACAATTATCTTGCAATCCAGACAAATAAGCTAAGCCGATCTTTACCAATCGTTAACAGATTGTTAATATCAAGGAAAGCTCCTATACCAGATCGGACCAGTAACAGCGGCGTTATGACCCTTGATTTAGCTATATTTTGTCTCGTTAAGACAATAGGGCCTTCATTTTTTCATCTGATCTTTACCAAGCCTTAACAGATTGTTAATGTCAATGAAAGCTCGGACAAGTTCGAAAACCAGCCAGATCGGACCAGCAACAGTGGAGTTACGGCCCTTGATTTAGTTAAAAATGCTATATTTTGCCTCGATAAGACGATAGGGCCTTCATTTTTCATCCGATCTTTACCAAAATTTAATAGATTGTTAATGTCAATGAAAACTCGGACAAGTTTTAAAACCAGCCAGATCGAACCAGTAACAGCGGAGTTACGGCCCTCGATTTAGTTAAAAATGCTATATTTTCTTCGTCAAGACGATAGGGCCTTCATTTTTCATCCGATCTTTACCAAACTTTAACAGATTATTAATGTCAATGAAATCTCGGAGAAATTTGAAAACCAGCTAGATCGAACCAGTTACAGCGGAGTTATGGCCCTTGATTTAGTTAAAATTGCTATATTTTGCCTTGTTAAGATGATAAGGCCTTCATTTTTCATCCGATCTTTACCAAACTTTACCAGATTGTTAATATCAATAAAAGCTTAGACAAGTTCGAAAACCAGCAGATCGGGTTATGGCACTTGATTTAGTTAAAAATGCTATGTTTTGCCTCGTTAATACGATAGGGCCTTCAATTTATCTGATCTTTACCAAACTTTACCAAACTTACTAGATTTTTTTACGTTTTTTTATTATTATTATTATAATTTTTTCGTGTTTTTTTTGTTGTTTTTTTAAAATATTAAATTTATTTGAATTATTTTTTATTTTTATTGATTTTATTTTTATTGATTTTTTTTTCATTGATTTTTTTCATTATTATTATTATTATTATTTTTTAACCAGCCAGATCGGACCAGTAACAGCGGAGTTATGGCCCTTGATTTATTTAAAAATGCTATATTTTGCCTTTTTTATCAATACAAAAACAATTATCTTGCGATCCAGACAAATAAGCTAAGCCGATCTTTACCAATCTTCAACAGATTGTTAATATCTATGAAAGCTACTAGACATTCGAAAACCAGCCAGATCGGATCAGTAACAGTGGAGTTATGACCCTTGATTTAGTTAAAAATGCTATATTTTGTCCCGTTAAGACAATAGGGCCTTCATTTTTTTATACGATCTTTACCAAGCTTTAACAGATTGTTAATGTCAATGAAAGCTCGGACAAGTTCGAAAACCAACCAGAGCGGACCAGCAACAGCGGAGTTATGGTCCTTGATTTAGTTAAAATGCTATATTTTGCCTCGTTAAGACGATAGGGCCTTCATTTTTCATCAGATCTTTACCAAACTTTAACAGATTGTTAATGTCAAAGAAAGCTCGGACAGGTTTGAAAACCAGCCGGATCAAACCGGTAACAGCGGAGTTACGGCCCCTGATTTAGTTAAAAATGCTATATTTTCCTCGTTAAGACGATAGGGCCTTCAATTTTCATCCGATCTTTACCAAACTTTAACAGATTGTTAATGTCAATGAAATCTCGGAGAAATTTGAAAATCAGCCAAATCGAACTAGTTACAGCGGTGTTATAGCCCTTAATTTAGTTAAAATTGCTATATATTGCCTTGTTAAGATGATAGGGCCTTCATTTTTCATCCGATCTTTACCAAACTTTACCAGATTGTTAATATCAATAAAATCTTAGACAAGTTTGAAAACCAGCAGATCGAGTTATGGCCCTTGATTTAGTAAAAAATGCTATATTTTGCCTCGTTAATACGATAGGGCCTTCAATTTATCTGATCTTTACCAAACTTAAACAAACTTGCTAGATTTTTTTACGTTTTTTTTATTATTATTATAATTTTTTCGTGTTTTTTTGGTTTTGTTTTTAAATATTAAATTTATTTGATTTATTTTTTTTTTTTTTTTTTTTTTTTTTTTCTTTTTTATTTTTTTTTCTTCATTATTTTTTTTTTGTAAAAAAAGATTTAACCAGCCAGATCGGACCAGTAAAGCGGAGTTATAGCCCTTGATTTATTTAAAAATGCTATATTTTGCCTTTTTTATCAATACAAAAAAAAAAATTTGCGATCCAGACAAATAAGCTAAGCCGATCTTTACCAATCTTTAACAGATTGTTAATATCAATGAAAGCTCCTAGACATTCGAAAACCAGCCAGATCGGACCAGTAACAGCGGAGTTATGACCCTTGATTTAGTTAAAAATGCTATATTTTGTCTCGTTAAGACAATAGGGCCTTCATTTTTTCATACGATCTTTACCAAGCTTTAACAGATTGTTAATGTCAATGAAAGCTCGGACAAGTTCGAAAACCAGCCAGTTCGGATGACGACCCTTGATTTAGTTAAAAATGCTATATTTTGCCTCGTTAAGACGATAGGGCCTTCATTTTGCATCCGATCTTTACCAAACTTTAACAGATTGTTAATGTCAATGAAAGCTCGGACAGGTTTGAAAACCAGCCAGATCGAACCAGCGGAGATACGGCCCCTGATTTAGTTAAAAATGCTATATTTTCATCGTTAAGATTAAAAAATGCTATATTTTACCTTTTTAAGTAGTCTCGATCATCCAGACCTCTCGCGAGACTTCTCTCAAAGAAGTCCACACGATGGTCTGGAGTAAAGCTTCTTTAAAATTTAACACATCAAAACGAGGTGTGTACAAAAAAAATCACCGTCCGTTGATTGGTCAACTTCAGTTTGTTATTGGAATCTCCCCCTACGCCACAGTTTGTTATGGGAATCACCCTACGCCACGACGGCGTCAACAATTAGGTGACGTTACGCGCAATGTTATGTAAGGGTGCACTCCTCAGTTTCGCACGAATGTCCATGTGTAAATCAGAAAGAAATCAACTAAGTATCTTTTAGGTCCATGGATGGTATTTATAATAATTATGAAGCACATATTTGATGTTGTTTTCAGTTTTGAGTACTTCTAAGTTTTTTTTGGTGTATTGGAATAGCATTCTTTGGGGTTTTTGGAGGCTATAAATAGAAAAATGCTCAAGTATCAAAAACTTCCAAGAAGTAGGTAAAATGGCTGATTTTGACTCGCAGGGAGATCAGCATGGAATAACTTTTTAAAATGCCAAAGAAGGTATGTAAATCTTAGCATTTCCTGATATGCAAGACCATTATGAGTGCACACATGACCCTGATATGCTTAGGAAAATTCATTTTTTTTATTTATTGACATTTCAAATATTGCTAAAATTGCTTTTTAAGCATGTTTTGATGGGTGGGGATAATCTTAAAGAAATGGGACTAAAGTTGTACAGAAAATGTTTTTTGATACTTTTATTTGGTATGGAAACATGGGTAATTTTATTGTCTTCTAAGAAATGTATGACACAATGATGTTGTGATTTATTTTTGCTCAAGGATTCAGGCTAAGGGCTTGCCATGGGTTTGATTATTGAGAAATGTACATTAAACTGTGGAGTGCCCCCTAATAAAAGTGCCACCAAACAAAGTCAACGGATCACGAACAATACTAAAAATTAAATTTTAAAAATCATTTTGTAATATAGATTATATTATGTTTTTTACATCTCAAAAAACGAAGTTTATTGTATATTTACACATCCCATTGGAAGTAATGTTGCGCGTAATATAACGTGCACTTTGATGTTGCGGTCAAAATGACGTCATGTCGTAGTCAGTTTTGACGTTTGGCACCGTCTATCGGTCAAACATTTTAATGAACCACGAGTCCAGACGCTCGCTAGCGCTCGCAGTCAGCTTGAGTGTTTCTGGATGATAGAGACTACTTGTTAAGATGGTACGGCCTTCGTTTTTCATCCGATATTTACCAGATTTTACCAGATTGTTAATATAAATGAAAGCTCCGATAAAAAAAGCCAAATTGGACCATTTACACAGGAGTTATGGCCCTTGATTTTCTGAAATATGCTATATTTTAGCCTCGTTAAGACGGATTTCAGTGAAACTTTTCAGGGACTATTATGACTTCACGTCCGGTTGCAGTAAACAAGTTTTTCTGACGCTCCGTAAAATATTTGAATTTTATTACTTCACGTCATAAATATAGTTAAAAACTAGAAAAAAAAACACTGCAGTCGAAGAGTTCTTTCCGAGACAATCATTTTGATGCAAGTATTGCCCCGGCCCTTTGAGTTTATGGAAGAATGGCGCAAATTCAACTAACGGAAAACGACGGAGGAAGTTGCGAAAATACGAAAGTCAGGGAATTTACTCTAACTGTAAGCAGAGCGCTGGAGAAAAAGCTAAATTTCACGAACAGAAGTGAGATTCAGATTGAAGAAACTGGCGGAGGCATTACACTTCTGCTAAATACCGGGATGTACGAACTTATTAAGTCTATCGTTCAAGCATTATTATCGCACAGTCAAAACTACGGCTACACGTATACACGCCCGTGTTAGATAAACAAGGAAACATTGTTGAGACCAAATATAAGGTAGCGAAAGGAAAACAAAATCTCTACACACTCAACATGTATCACACAACGTGTTCGTACTTGGTTAATGGTAGAAATCCACACCACTTCGTGAAAACTGTCTTGATAAAATGTTAGCGACAGTTGAGAACGATCTCCGTTGATTACACAAATAAATGTATAAGAACTATTTTATTACAAACAACAAAGAGTGCTGAACAAGAAGAGTCTACCGAGCAATACATTTATGCAACACCGGAAGTTGCAAATGTATCGTTTGTCCAGGAAAATTGCTCTTCGCCGGAAGTTCCGTCCGCAAATACAGGGACTGATTTGGATGAAAATGCGTTTCCGGAAGAAAAATCGCCTATTTGTGATGAAAACAATTTCAAGTCAAACGATGTTGATCCGATTCGTCAAATTTACAGTGAAATAAAAGAACTGCGGTTGTGTTTGTCATATTAAATCATCAACCGAACAAATATGTCAATTGAAGGATGAAATTTGCAGTGTGAAGAAGCACATCTCGCTGTTAACTGCGCATTCCAGCGATAGATTGGACACATTATCAGGTTGTACACAGGCAATAAGCACCAATCTCACCAGCCACACTGTCATCATTCAACGGCGACTGCAATCTGTCATGGACACTTTAACAGGCATACACCAACACTTTCAAAGACGTGAACAGTCACCACGTACGGAAGAAACGATTGTTAAACACACATCTGCTCCAAAGGAAAACAGATCCACGGCCGCGGTGACGGGTGATATCACAGTCTTGGATGAACCCATTCAACAAAACCCCTCAAAAACATTACTTGTAGGAGATTCCATATTCAAAGGCATCAGAAGGCGCGGACTTTCTGTGAACACTGATATAAGATCGTGTCCAGGTGCAAAAGCAAGAGATATACTCGTCGTTTCATTTAACATTCGAAACTGGGATATAATATATAGAGAATATTATGTCAGTGCATTTTACTATAAATTTAATTAGGCGAGGCTTAGAAAACCATTCTTCGTTTTCGTGCCGAGCCTAATAAACTTGATAGTAAAAGGCACTGACATAATATTCTATTTATCATGTAATTTATCCATATTTTCTGTATGAATTACTATTATTACCTATTTCTCAGAATGGTACGCTTATCGAGGACGTCGCCATGTTGTTGTTTTTTGTTTGTTTTATGAAGTCAAGCAGCGTTACGTGCATGACGTCAGATAACGTTACGTACAATAAACGCCGAGGAATTCCGCATTGATTTGCTTTATTGGGCAGTGCCTAATTAAAGCAAAATTTAATAGGTCACCCCTTTATTACGCAGAAAAGTGCATGTCTGCATGATAAAAGTGAATATCAAACAATAGTAATATACCCCGGTGGCAATGGTGGCGCAACACCTAAGCAGATTTACTCTGAACTCAAACACGCTATTGAGCTTTTACAGCGGCGCAAAATAACAGTCTATATATGTACACTTTGCCCAAGATCAGACACTAATGTTATTCCTATCAACGACGCACTGAAACAACTAGCACATGACATGAATGTAAATTTAATTGATCCTTACAGCTCGTTCATCTATGGTAACGGCAGCACAGTTGGGATATACTATGCCCGAGACGGCATTCGTCTAAATATACTTGGCAGCCGGAAATTAGTCTCGTGTGTCAATACTGCAAAATGACCAGCCATGCAACTAGCGAATGCAGACGTCGAAACCGACAAGCACACTCACCATCTGTGAACAGACATGGTTGGCAGCCAAAGTCCATGTATGATCATTCCACTCAAAACTGCAGACGACACATTAAAAGGGAACAGAAGCTTTACTCTCCTGGAAGTAGCCATGCTGATGACTCGAACAGCGGAAACAGCACTCGGTGCCAGCGGTGTTTATGCTTACGAACATTAGGATATTTCCGGCAAGCACTCTCATGTAATAAGTTACAACAAATATGAAATATTAGCAATATTATGTGAAATATGTAATGAGACAATTTGCACATGTAATAACCCTATTTCGGTGGTATTTCGTGATTCTTTCGTTAAATGCCCTCTTAAAAGATTTAGTCGAACATTATTATCATCAGACTATAATTCTGTGCTATGTGGTTTAACATACCAGTATTCATTTTATGAAGTACATCTATACATAAACTCTATAAATCTCAATATAATGAAAGACGCAAAATTACCACAGCGTATTATTTAAATTATACTAACTATCTACTGAGGGAAAATTCATTATCGACATTTTACGATGATTTATATAAATCAACATTGCAAATAAATAATACACATAATGCTATTATTAATTAAGGGAGACTATTACTCACCCGATAACTCAAATAGTAATTCTTTACATGGAAATGCACTTTTACATGATAAGGATTATGACAAATCTAGTTTTCAAAAGGAATACATATTGCCAATTTAAATATACAACACCTGTTACCAAAATTAGATGAAATTAAATGTCAATTGACTCGCACTAATTCTTGGATTATGCGAAACCTTTCTCACAGGGAATGTATGCGATAATATTTTTCAGATTCCCGGATATACATTTGAAAGGTTAAAAATCCCAAAGAAATATTTTTTATATACTGACGATGACTTAATAGAAAAAGTATCTATAGCCTACATAAACTACTAGGTATATATATATTTATAATACACTATCATGGAAGTATCACATATCTAAAGAAATATAAAAAGATCGGACAGGGAAAGTAGCATTCAAGGAGGACAGTCAACCACAAAACACAGAAACAAGCACGCAAACAGACAAACAAGAAGGCAAAAGTAATATTAAATGCATACGATATCACAAACACAAAATTGGCAAAGTAGGCCACTGGGGGGTTTAAACCGGTTCTATGGTGCACCAAACCTCACACTTACCCTACTGTCATCCCATTAAAACAGGACAGTGTAAATAAAGAAATCCCCGCCACAATCTAATCTCTAACGAACAAGGCAGCATCAATAGGCAATATAGGTAAAACACAAATATGCTCGTGTAAATATAATACAAAAAAAAAAATAGCCTAAAAAGCGACAATGAAGGTACTCAATGACTTTGCAGAAGCCAGAGCAACAAGAGAATAAACCATTAAAGGTACGTCGACAAACATCAAACGCCACCGTCCCAATGGGCTTTAGGTAGGCGTCATCATAGGGTCCACAGCCTGTCCGGTCATCGTACAATTAAAGAGGAAAGCATAATGGCGAACTGTAAAAGGGTCCACCACCAAGCATGCAGTCCGTTGCAAAATGATAGGGTCCTAACCTCTATTGATAAACTTTTTAACAAGTTTAACAAAGATAGTATGAAAGTGATCATGACCAAGAATCTTACGAAGTTTATAAATCACATCACCACAGAAGTCAGGTTGTGATAGTCCTTGTCGCAAAGTTTGTTCAACACTGAATACTAAAATTGCATTATTAAAACATATTATTTACTATTTAACATATGATATGAAGAAAAATAGTTTATAACGCTTAAGTTTGTCATCGTCTGACTTTGTTGCACTGTTTGGGGAAAGGCAGTTAATTTGAAAGCTGAAATCATGAAAATAACAAAAATTCAAAAGAAGGTAGCACGAATAATACTGAATAAAGACAAATACTAATTCAAAGTTAATGTTTAAAGAATTGGGTTGGCTATCATTCGAAAAAAAAACGATGTCTGTATCATATAGGAATATTAATAATGAACTAGTACCAAAATACCTGTCAGATCTAATTAGCTTCTCTCACAATGAAATGATATGTTGCGTTCTATTAAGCGAAAGGATCTTGTTCCACTCTTTTAAAGATTCGTTCAGCTATTACAGTACAATAGTATGGAATACAATTCCTTTACATATACGTAACATCAATAGCCTTAATTCATATAAATACAATTTAAAACAATTTCTTTTCCAAAAACAGGATATAAACTAGCTGATATAACGATGGATCTGTTGTGCTGTTGTTAGTTGTTTTTGTTGTTATTTTTCTTTATTTCTTGAGTGAAACTGGCACTGTATGCATGTAATTGCTTAAATATCCTTCATATATGAACTATGGATATCTTGATTATGAATTAAGAATATTAGGAATGTATTAACCAATGAGTGTTTGTCGAATTTGTAGTATTGTTGTGTATATGGATGTTTGCGTGGGTGCGCATGCGCATGCATGTTTTATATGTATAGCATTATTGTTCGAAGGCCACATTGAAAATAAGTGTATGTATTTTAATTCGTTAAATAAATTATTATTATTATTATTATTATAGTACCAAGCCTAGTTGTACACATCGTCACCTTGATCCGGTTGAATGATTTTGGCGGAGTTATGTCCCTTTGAAGGTTTTAATACACAACCTTTGTCCTGACTAGTTCTCCTGAACCCCTGGCCGGATTTAAACGAAACTTGATCAGTTCCAGGTCTAGTTTTGCAAATCATCGCCGTGTTCCGATTGAATGATTTTGACAGAGTTATGGCCCTTTAAATGTTTAATACACAAACTTGGTCTGGACTAGTTCTCCTGAACCCCTCGCCAGATTTCAACGAAACCTTAGAGGGATGATCAGCACCAAGCCTAGTTGTGCATATCATCGTCACGTTCCGGTTTACAGATTGTTGGCAGAGTTATGGCCCTTTAAAGGTTTTTGATTCTCAAACATGTTCCGGGCTAATTCTTCTGAACCTCTGGCTGGATTTCAACGAAACTTGACAAGGATGATCAATATCAAGCCTAGTTATGCATATCGTTGCCATATTCTGGTTTAATGATTTTTTGGCAGAGTTATGGCCCTTTAAAGGTTTTAATAGACAAACTTTGTCCAGATAAGTCTCTCCTGAACTCCTAGCAGAATTTCAACGAATCTTGGTGGGGATGATCAGTACCAAGCCTAGTTGCACCTGTCATTGCCGTGTTCTAGCTAAATGAATTTTGGCAGAGTTATGACTCCTTAAAGGTTTCAATACACTAAATTTGTACAGACTAGTTCCCCTGAGCTTCTGGCAGGATTTCAGCAAAATTCGGCAGGGATGATCAGTACCAAGCCTAGTTGCGTATATCATCGCCATGTTCCGGTTGAATGATATTATACATAAAACTTTATGTTTAGCCAGTAGAGCGTCCACAGGCCCTCTTGGGCCTCCTGTTTTATCATTATTCTGACATTCTGTGTAACTGCATAAACCGTTGATGCTCGCCAATACGAACAATTTGAAAAGAGCATTAAACGTGTAATTTAACACACTAGCCTCAACGCAGCTCTTCTTTTTGGAAATTATAACTATTGAGGTTTCTGGAACTATTTATTTTGTATTTTGCCTAATATATCATCTCTTTTAGAAACAAAATACTTGGCGCTCTGAGAGCAGCGTACATGAATGACATCAAATTGGCACATTATCGCTGCAATTTATTCAACAATTGGCAAACTTCACTGACTGGCATATTCCGCAGTCAAAGATGACACATGCTTTGAGAAGATGAAAAAAAAAAGAACAATGTAGCATGTCTGTAAAATTCAATAAACTTTTATTTTGTAGTACCAGATTAATTTCCCTGAGGATAAACAACTATTTTGTTGTCAGATGTGCACCTGACTGAAGGAAACATTATTTTTTATACAAAAGTTCGTTAGCTCGCCAATGGGACTATCACAAACCACAGAATGTAAGAATTTGCCTTTTACTATGGTTTTGGATGACAGTTTTGAACGATTATACAGTGTTAAGGCAATACTTAAAAACTTGTTGGTTTGCTGTACTCCGACCAAAGAAAATGTAAGTGGGTATGTAGGCTGGACTTTTTCTGTTTTAATGTGTCTCATTCAAGAAACTATATAACCTACCAAATAATGGCAAAATTACAATAAAAAACCAGTCATCAAAACTCATCTAAACTCTATTCAGATGTTCATGTCATATAATAATGTATGTGTCGATTAAAGATGTAGTTTTTTCACGGGTTCTTAAAATACCCGTGATTGAATATGCGTGAAATGAATTATGAGTCGGTAACTCTTAATTCAAGCTACAGTTATGGGGTTTGGCCTGGCTGGTTTAAAGCCGTTTATATTGTGCCTATAGGTTTTGTGTTCTCAATTTAAGTTAAGTAATGCGCAAAATGAGAATATGGACAATTCCGGAATTGCTCTGCGCAAAGTAAGAATGCTTAAAATGCGCGGTTCAATTCCGGAATAATCCATAGGCAAGGTACGAATTGGGACAAAGCAGGAATATTTTCGTTATCGTTTTTGCGCAAGGTAGGAATTGGGACAAAGCAGGAATATTTTCGTTAAACATATTTGACGGTATACGGGTTGATTTTTTTTCTTCATTCACTCCAGCATAATATTAGTATTGGAAATTCTAAACAAATAAAATCGCTATTAAATCCAGAATATGTTTGGATCACCTATATAAATAGATATATACTTATTGTTAAGTTCTGGTTTACAATATGTAATAGTGCAAATATATATTATAAAACATGAAAGAGATTCATCTTTACTAGATGTTGAAAAGGGATATACAAACGGGTATCTTAAGGTTAATATGGTGCTAGAGAAACACGGCTTTATGTATGTTTTGAATAACCCATATGTAGAAAATATCAGTAAACTATTATGTATTTTTATACAACGATTACTAGTTGAATGTATATAAGACTTCAGATCCAACATTAATACGAATCAAGTACTTACGTTGTATGAAGTAGTTCAAAAAAGTAGACCCAAGAAACGCGCCAAAACGGAATACCCAATTTGCACGAGAAAGATTTTGCAAGTTGCATTTCGTAAAGCTTACCATCACATGGAATATTCCTGCGAAGTATCCATCAGCAGTGAATTTCTCACGAAGCGTGTGTTCATTAACAACCGTCAAGACATCACTCCAAAATATTGTGCAGATTTATGAAGATCTGATAGTTGTGTAGGATAAGTAACGACGACATGTGATGTTCTCGAACCTGGTAAACAAATACATCTTGGATGCTAGATCAACATGATAGAATTTTAAGGACAAACTGGTTAATGTCATGCAGACCAATTTCCGAAAGTAATGGCACAAAAGTTTATTAGAAAAAGTAAAAAGTAAACTCACCAAGCAATGATTTATTACCCTTGAAAATAATCCCCTCTAACAGAAATACAACGTTTTACGCGTTTGATCCAATTTTGGAAACATTTTTCATAGTTCTGTTTGGGTACACTGCTCATATACTGAACAATAGCTGATCCCAATGCTTTCTTAGATGTATATCTCCGCCCAGATATGTAGAATTTTAGTAGTTTTGGGAAAAAAAAATACTCACAGGGGGCAAGGTCTGGCGAATACGGGGGATGTGGGAAATAAACTGACGCACAACTTCCGCCTTATGCGCTGCCGCGTTGTCATGGAAGCAGTATGACGTGCTTTTCGAGAACTAATGTCCATTTACACTGCGACCTTTTGGTGTAGGGATTTGATCTGGATTGCCGGTCCTTGATTTGTGAAGAAACTTGTTTACATTACTTTCTCAGCGGTCCGTGTGCGTTTTGCATAGCTTGGTCTTAGACCATGTTTGGTCGCCCGTATTTTATTATCCTCCTTACGATTTTGCTCAAAGAAGTACACCCACGTTTCATCACCTGTAACGAGGTTAGCAAATGATTTAAGTGTATACTTTGGGTACATTTGCAATAGTTGTTTAGCCATCTGCACACGTGTCCATTTCTGGTCCTCCGTCAGAATATGGGGTACCCATCTGGCACAAATCTTATTAACTTTTAAAATTATTTTCAAAATGAAATGAATACTTGATAACCCGAACTGACTTTCGCACCGTGTATCTTGAACCTTCTTTCAAAATTTGTTTTATTTTTAAGCCCCCGAAATCTATAAAATATAGTAATCGCACCGTCCGTCCGTCTGTCCGGATTCTGTCTGTCCGTCATTCCGAAGTCTGGTCCGGACCGTAACTTCACAACCCCTGCACGGTTTTTTAAATAACTTGGCACAAGTGATCACCATAACAAGACGACGTGTCGCGCGCAAAACCCAGGTCTTCAAGGTCAAGGTCACACTTGGAGGTCAGAAGTCAAATTGTGTCTGGTCAATAACTCTGGCATTCATGGACGGATTTTCAAATAACTTGGCACAAATGCTCACCACAACAAGACGATGTGTCGTGCACAAAATCCAGGTCTGTGGCCCCAAGGTCAAGGTCACACTTAGAGGTCAATGGTCATTTTTTCTATGTTACTTTTTGTGGATGTGGTTGTTGGGCGACCAACACTTTCCTTGTCTTGTAAATTTCCACCTATAGACTGTTCGTTTTGTAATTTGACCATCCCTTATATATCAATGATTTCTTGATGAATAGAATTTGCACTTATTCCAAATTTCCACCTTGCCTTATGTACCCTCTAATTTCCAAACATTTATCGAACATTTTACACTAAGTGATGCGAGTACACCTTAGTATCCAAACAATTACAACAAAACTATGTGTCTAAATGAGCTAAATATTTACATCGATTGTCAGTGAAATATTGGTGAATGTATACATGCCGGATTTACACACATCGGTCATTTTCAAAGATCATAACTCCTGCATAATGATGCGATGTGACTGGCTATCGACCTTGACTGAGATATTATGCGCATAAACATTGTCCCCAAGCTTCACCAAGGTTGGATTATAAATGTTAACCTGGTGAGTGTGGGTGTAACCAGTGTTAGATTAATATGTATTGCTTATATAGGGCACCTGTCTTTTGTGTCGTACTATACTTGTTATTATTGTCGTATTGTCATGTGATTGTCATGTGATGTCCTTGTTACTATATTTAGCTGTAAGGGAGAGAGCGGTTCTCTGTTGTATAGTTATGAAAGTTAAGAGTTGGAGTCCATCATCATGCACGAGCAACTGTGCACGTCACAACTGCATTCCCGCCACTCACAATTAACCGCCAAATCTATATTTTCTTCACTCTGTCGACATACTTTGCTGGGAAGGTTGTCCATCCCGGAGTACAAACATATGAAGGGTCAGAGTATCCACTAAATCAGAGTGAATGCTCTTATAATTATATGTACGATAATGATACAGGATTCTAGTAAGAACTGTTGTCTTTGTCTAAACTGTATTTTTACTATCTGAAGTTACTGTTAATTTAGATACGCGTCTGTATTGTGCATGTATCGTGTATGGATAGGTTGGTGAAGTACCATAGTTTTATTTTCTTATTTATTTTTTCAGGCCCTATCCTATGTACCTTTTGATACCCAATAAATTAATTGAATCTACTACGTGCCATTTTACTATATGCACCCGCTTACACAAACTTTGCCATATTGTGTTTATCAATGAAAGCTCGGACACGTTTGAAAAACACAAGACCAGTAATACTGGATTTATGGTCCTTGATTTAGTAAAAGTTGCAATAGTCTGCCTCGTTTAAACGAATCCAGCTGGCTTGCGGAACGTCGGTGGTTCTACCCAGGTGCCCGCCCGTGCACGAAAATTGCCCGGAGGGGCACCTGGGGTCTTCCTCCACCAGTGGAAGCTGGAAAGTCGCCATATGACCTTAGCTGTTGGTGCGACTATAATCCAATTCAATTCAATTCAATTCGTTTAAACGACATAGCCTTCATTTTGTATCTGATCTTTACCAACTTTGCACATATGTCTACCTAAATCAAATCCTGAAAGGACAGAACCGTTTCATGTTTGTCTTCTATCCGGTCTTGCTATCCCCGTAATGGTTTATTCTTTAGTTTCTCTACTTTCTTTGTGGCTTTCTAGGCTTTTTTTATGTTCATGTATACATGACCGTCTATGTGTTGGACTTTTATTGCCTATTAATGTTACCTAGTTTGTTACAGGATATAGCCTGGCGGGGACTTCCTTATTTACACTGTTCCGATTTACTGTGATGACAACATGGTAAGGGGAGAGGGGAGGTTTAGTGCACTAGAACCCGTTTTAAGCTCCAGCCGGCCCTTTTGCCACGGACCGTTCAAGTGCGTTACCCCTATTGTATGTCATCTCTTCTTGTGTGAGCCGTCGCTTACTTATATTCCCCTTGTAATTGTTGTGTGTTTGTGCTGTCGCATACATATATTCGCCTTGTAATTGTTGTATGTGTGTGTGGTGTCGCATACTTATATTTCCCCTTGTAATTGTTGTGTGTGTGTGTGTGTGTGTGTGTGTGCGCGCGCATTACTATCTGACTGAGGACCTCTGTATGAAAACACACCAACCGTCCGAGGACTTCTCAAACGTCCGAGGACTTTTTACGGGTCCTCGGAAGAAAACTAGTTTTGATTAGTTAAAAATCGTTATAGGTATCACGTGACCAATTTTCGGGGAAGACCTCGTTTGATAGGCGAAATGAGAAGTGTGTGTACAGGGTGAACACAGTTTACGCTTTCCGATAAACACACATTATTTCGGACTTTCGGTTTTAGAGAAGAAGTTTGTCTCGAGGTCATTTCCACTGAGGTGCCATTTCCAGCGAGGTAGGTTTC
The DNA here is from genome assembly GCA_037043455.1 of Cyrtodaria siliqua. NCBI lineage: Eukaryota > Metazoa > Mollusca > Bivalvia > Adapedonta > Hiatellidae > Cyrtodaria > Cyrtodaria siliqua. The sequence continues at coordinate 214,538 of JAWPHD010002115.1, read as the reverse complement.
CATTAAAAGTCGTTTAAACAGTAGTTTTGAATAAATGATAGGATATATAATGCAGTATTGTTTTAATAAAACAAGAATTACAGTATAGACCTAGATTGATCATTTAATTTTAAATGCCAAGTGAATTGGGGGTATTGAATTTAAAACACAGGAAATGTTTGAACTCTGAGTTTTAGACAGCAGTTTTGAGTATACGATAGGATATGTGTTTTCAATAAACTAGTATTACTATAGATTGATCTTTGAATTAAAAATTTAAATGCAAAGTACATTTAAGGTCGACATTGTGGGAGGGGTCTTGAATTTGAAACACAGAAAATGCTTGAACTCCAGGTTCAGAGTGTGACAGAGAGAACTTGAAGAATTTTGACATTTTCAGTTCAGATGCCGAGATGTTTATGAATTTATATGTGTGGATGAATTACGTGGTGTTTACTTTATTACAAATATATTGACAAATTCAAGCCAATTTTCACATTTTGATTTAACACAAATTATTTTAAGCCTTCAAACTTGAGTAGCAGAAGAATTTATTTCCTCAAAATTAATGACGATATCTGAGTACAACTAACGTTATACATATAATAATTTAATAAATAATAATATTTAGGTAACTAACGCAATTGAACCTGCACTTATCTGCTCAAAGAACCTCATTGGTAGAGCAATTTAAGGTACCTAAATCCATGGTCGGGAAACAAGAATTGTGACATTTAAGCACAAATGATAGTTTACATTGCAAATGACAGCCATTTCTGATATAAAAAAATCCGGAAAACATGGAAATATTTTTTATTTGTTGATGTATGAATCGATCTGGGAATACTTCTATCATATGCGCATTAAAATGCTGTTTTTAGCGATACATTTACTTTCTCTCATGTTTAAATTGTTGAGATCATTCGGGAAGTTTGGTTAAGTTAAGCATTGATAGAAATCACGATTATGATGATGCCAACAATTGGGTAGCAAAAATCGTATATTATTATCGGTTATTTGAATAGTTTAGTTTATTTCATTCAGGACTGTTATTCATTCGATCTTTGGAGATCGCTGAGCACAATACTTATATTTAGTTATTGGTGGTACATTTTCAATTTCATTTGTTTTCTTAATTAATTTTCGATTTGGTTGTTCCACTACTCCGACCGATAGAAGGCTCTGGGTATTGTTTAACCACTCATAAGATATGTTGTCTTTTTACTTTTGGCTGTTACTTGTGATATGCAGGCTTCATATCCTGCTCCCAACTAAATTCCATTTTGTTTATTTTGCTCTTCGGGGCATAGTATTTTGTTAGATATTGGGACCATACAACACTGGACATGGGGGAGGAAATTCTCTATGTTCACAGCCTATGTATGCCATCTTCGGGATGGTTAAAATTATGTACTATTGATTTTATGGATATTGAGTTCTGCTCAACCCGGGGCTAGAGGGCGTGAGCGGTAGCTAGCATATTTCACTACCGTTCATGAACAGTCTCAATCAAACCGAGACTGCAATATTTTGTATGTGTCGTGTTCGGCCGTTTCCAAAGGTCCATTATCATACTCTTTTATTATAAATTTACGAGTGGCGTCAACTAGAATAGAAACGAGCACTATTATGATATCACGTTGGCTGTTGTAAATCTATACCATTTATTTCTTCGAAAACAAATCATATCAGTGATTCATTTTAATGTTCCCCAGGGAAACCGGTAGAATATAGCTTCGGCGCTGTCCATGGATACGTCTGTCCGTTCGTAAGTTACTATCGTTGTGCGTGTCTTTCGCATGTATGGATGGATTTTAAACAGACACACAATCTGGACGTTTTTAGCAAACATTAAAGGAACACACGGCAAGTGTTTGAAGTGTTTTGAATGGGTGTATTGATTTATATATCCAGTATCTTTTTTACTTTGACCCTTGTAACGTTTAACTAAATCAAATTTAAGTATTCACTATTTCATCTTAATAATTCAGAGCTCCATTTAGGTGCGTATTTGCGTAAATAAAATGGTAGAAAAAGCAATATAAATACAAAACCCTACGTATCATAACGCAAAAAAAAAGTTTGGCAATTCCTCGCAAATTGCTTGTATATTTGCAATTTTTCATTTCTAATCGATCGCGTATTGGCTCAGAGTTCTCACAATATCTCGAAACAAAATCAAATATAGGTAAAAGACCGAAACTGCCGAGTGAACAGACTGGTTCCAAAATTCAGTTTTAATTGTGCGCGATTTACTCAATTTTTATATCATGTAGGCGCTCGGCGATCTAAATCAAGCGTCGGTTAAAAATGTCGGCGAATGTAAACAAACGGAAAAAAACACTGCAAAAAACACAAATAAATATAATCAGTAACTGTTTTGTCCACAGTAAGTCAACGGAGGCAAAACAAATTTCAAAAATAACCTTAGATGACATACTATTCAATGTTGTCCAAGATTCACAAAGCATTGTTCAAGATATTTTATCTGATGTGTTGGGAAAACGTTGATCGTAAAACGCAACAAAAGCACTTTGGGACCGTGTAAGTATAAATACCGTAAATGACTCAAACGTGAGTACCATGTTTGATTATGTGTTTTCTTTGTTGTTGGTTAATTTTACAAGGAAATACCCAATTGAAAACATCCGGGTAGGGTAAAAATACCCAATTTAAAAAATAAATGATGAGGTAAAAAAATTATATGTCCAAATCCTTATCTGGAGCTCTGGTCTTATTATAATAAAAGTTTTTATATATTAGTGGGGCAGTAATATAAAAAAATAGAAACATGCAAAAACAAATGAATTAATACCAGGGTCCGACAAATCACATGCCCGGAGCCTGCGGGCTACCAAAAGCCGATGTCCGGACTACCATAAATTTCATTCGTGAACCTGACGGGCTACTACAAATTTCCTTTTGCAGTAGCCCAGTCAAAACCAGATTTTACCCTAAAATACTGTTTTCACAGCTATTTAATCAAGATAAGATTAGAAAGTCACGCGCTAATAACCAAGTTAACGAGGTGTTAAAACAACACGAGCAATGCATCGGCAGTGTTTCTGCAGGTCTCAATTGTTTAGGGATCATCCTTGACCCCCTATGGAATAAACTGGGGGTCATTTTATATATATAGTGGTCATATTTTTTGGACATGCATTTTGATGAATAGACCATGTCAGATCTATAGATATGCATTATAAGTTGATTAGTAAACGTCTACTTGACCTCAGACTAGTGTTGGTAATCGGTTGAAAATTCATGATCGATTATCAGAAATTTCAACCAACCGATGATCGATCATTCATCGATTAAACATGGCTTCCATAAAAGACACAAGTTTAAGCCTTTTTCAGACTATAATGAAGAAAATTAGCACATTTCAAGTATGTTCTGGGCATTACATTATTGAATGAAACTGGCCAAGCATTTATTTTAAGTAAAAATTAAAACTCATTTTATTAGCTCGACTATTCGAAGAATAAGAGAGCTTATGTACAGTAATCACCCCGGGGTCGGCGTTGGCGTCGGCGTCCCACATCAAGGTTTGTGTGTAAGCTGTGTTTACAAGTCTATATCTCTTACATTTCTTATCCTAGCACAACCAAATTTGGCCATGGGCTTCCTTATAGCATTATCTTAAGGGCTGCATAAGCAATTTTGGTTCCAGTAACCCATGGGCTCCCATGGAACCCAAATTATAATAGCCCATAAAATGTGTCCCATTTCACATCAAATTTTGCGTGTAAGCTGTGTTTACAAGTCTATATCTCTTACAATTCTTACCCTAGCACAACCAAAGTTGGCCATTAGCTTCCTTATAGCATTATCTTAAGGGCTCCCATGGAACCCAAATTCTGATAGCCTTTAAAATGTGTTTGTTTCACATCAAATTTTGCGTGTAAGCTGTGTTAACAGGTCTATATCTCTTACATTTCTTGTCATAGCTGAACTAAATTTTGGAATTGGTTTCCTTATAGTATGTTGTAAAGGGTTGGATAAGTAATTTTGTCTTCTGCAAATTCTGGGCTCCCATGGAACCCAAATTGTGATGGCCAATACAATGTGCAATAAAGGCAGATCTAGGATTGCATGTAAGCATGTAAGCATGTATATATCTATAATTTTGGTTTGGGATTTCTTATAGCATTATGCATCTTATTCATACTTCACCCATATTGGGGCATGGCTGCCTCCTCCCCCTCCCCCCTCCCGCCCCAACTCCCACCCCCTCCAACTTTTTTTTTTTTTTTTTACATATTTCTGTGTTGTTTTAGTCAATTCTTACACATATATATATGTTGCCGCTCCCACAACCCCACCCCCCCACCCCCCCCCCCCACCCCCACCCTCACTTGGATTTTTTTAAATTTATTTTCTTACATCTTTCTGTGTTGCTTTTGTCAATTCTTAAACATGTTGCTCCCTTCCCCACCCCCGCCTCCCCGCCACTACCAACACCCCACCCCCCCGCCCCCACAACACACTCGGAACTAGATTTTTTTTTTTTTTTTTTTTTTTACATATTTCTGTGTTTTTTGGTCAATTCTTACACATATGTTGCTCCCCCCACGCCCCCTGCTTCTCTCCCCCTCCCCCCCCCCCCCCCCCACACACACCACACACACACTTGAAACTCATTTTTTTTTTTTTACATATTTCTGTGTTGTTATGGTCAATTCTTACATAGCTTCTTACACATATATGTTGCCCTCCCCACCCCCTGCCTCTCCCCCATCCCTACTCAAAGCTCGATTTTTTACATATTTTTTTTACATATTTTTGTGTTGTTTTGGTGAATTCTTACATAGCTTCTTACACATATATGTTGCCCTCACCACCCCCACTCCCCCACCCCACACCCCACTCAAAACTCGATTTTTTTAAAAAAAAATACATATTTCTGTGTAGTTTTGGTTCATTCTTACACATAGTTATGTTGTGCCCCCAACCCCACCCCACATTGTTGTAGCCTTGTTTTCTGATGTCATATACTAGCTATAAATTTATTATTCTCTGAAAAATCGAATAGTCGGACTCCGCTGTTCTCCGACAGCTCTTGTTTTCTTGTATATTTTAGTACAAGAAAATGAAATAAGCCATCATTTTACAACCAAGTAAAGCCGATCAGGAAAAATTGTAATCGATTAATCAGATCAAATGCGTAACTGATCGATGATCGATCAAAGCGATTAATAGGAACAGCACTACCTCTGACAAAACATCACATGTCAGATACATCACTAAAATGTCCCCTTTCATGTCAGATAGACATGCATTATTAGTTTAGACATTTTAATTGTTGTGTTTAAATTATTTGTATAAAGAACAAAGGAATGAAGGAGAAAGAAGTTAACCAACGTTGTTTCATTTTGGGTTCGTATGCATTTAGTGGCCGTATCATGATCATCTACGCGCTTTTATTAAATACAATACTTTGCTATTGTTAGCTCCACTGATCAGAGATCAGCAGAGCTTATGCCGTGTGCAGTGTCCGTCGTCTGTCCGAGGGCCATTTTAGTAGCCTGTACAGAAGGAAAGGGTCATTTTCCAACAAGGGGCCTGGCCCCATGTTTTTTGTGCTCAAATGATAGCAAAGAGCTAGAAGACCATAACCCTAACAGTTTTAAAAAAAGGCCCCCTATGTAGGCTGTCCAAGTTCATTAGACACAATTTGTCCACACACTTGGACAAAAAATAGAGGGTCTTTATCTGAAAGAAGGGGCCATTTTCCTTCATTTATGGCCCCTTTAAACATGGCCCTTTAAACATAGCTCCTTGCTATATTCCGTTCGTCCGTCTATGTGTCCGTCCGTAAATTTGTTTTGTAGCGACTACTCTTCTGAAACTACATGACATATTTTCACGAAACTTTACAGAAATGATGCCCATGAAGTCTAGTTGATCCCAATCTCATTAAAATCAGATCCAAAATATTCGCTCCACTACTTTCCGCTATTTAGATCTAGATGATCTGGACAACAGTTTCACTAATACAAACGTTTGACGCGAAGCGTCGTTTATAAATAAGATTGTATGGGAGATTATACGTATTTCATTGATAAAGTATGTGATTTCATGTATATCATGTACATGCTAGTGCATTATTCCAAAATCAGTTTAAAAACGCAGCGATGTTCGAGTCACAATCCAGTGTCATTAGTTTTAGCGATTTCAAAAGAACTAAGTTCAGGGTTATAAACTTTTGTCAGTGTTATATATCCTTACCAGTAGTGCTAAAACAATCAAATGGAAGACCCAATGTATGCTGCATGCTGTCTGTTTTAGCTCTACTAGCAAAAGGCCAGGAGGGCTTATGCGATCACTTTTCGTCCGTCCATCCGTCTGGCCGCCTGTCTGTCTGTTAGCAATTTTATAAAATCGACATCTCCTCTGAAACCGCTTGAAGGAATTTAATGAAACTTCATCACAATGTTACTTGGGAGGGCCTCTCTCAGATTTGTGTTTTTCGCGGTCGCCAGTCATCCAAGATGGCCGCCATGGCTTAAACTAGGTCAAATTTAAGGAAATTTCAAAAGACATCTCCTCCGAAACCAGTTATTCCGTTCTACTGAAATATCATATACATGTTCTTTGGGTTGGCCTCTATCAAGTTTGTGTTTTTCGTAATTTGATATTTACCAAACTTGCACAGATTGTTAATATCAATACAAGCTTGGCCAAGTTCGAAACCCAGTGATATTGGACTAGTTACTCCATTCATTTCATTTCTTAGGTCATCTATTAACAATAAACAAAATATTTTATTCATGGTAACCCATCAATTAAGGACATTATAATATGTTTGTGTTCTGACAAGAATAAACACAGTGCGCCCATATTAACACGTATTTCTTGTTGGGTCCTCTGACAGTAAACACTGTCTCAACTTCACTGTAACACACCAACCGAGGACCTCTTACTATTCTAAAGTCCTCTATTAACAATAAACACAATTTCTTCTTGGTAACACACCAATTAAGGACCTAATCTCTTGGTGTTCCGACAAAAATAAACACTGTGCGCCTATTGTATCACATATTTCTTGTTGGGTCCTCTGACAGAAAACAAAGTGTCAACTTCACTGCAACACACCAACCGAGGACCTCTTACTATTCTAAGGTCCTCTATTACAAAAACCACAATTTCTTCATGGTAACAAACCAATTAAGAACGTCATCTGTTGTTCTCAATTCAGGACCTTATCACATGGTGGTCCGACAACAATAAACACTGTGCGCCCATTGTAACACTTATTTCTTGTTGGGTCCTCTGACAGTAAACACTGTAACACACCAACAGAGGACCTGTTACTATTCTAAGATCGTTTTTTTAACAATAAACACAAATTCTTCATGGTGATGCACCAATTAAGGACCTAATCTCTTGGTTTTCAGACAACAATAAACACAGTGCGCCCACTGTAACACATATTTTTTGTTGTGTCCTTTCACAGTCAACACAGTGTCAACTTCACTGTAACACACCAACCGAGGACCTAGTACTATTCTAAGGTCCTCTACTAACAATAACCACAATTTCTTCATGGTAACACACCAATAAAGGACCTAATCTCTTTGTGTTCCGACAACAATAAAGACAGTGCGCCCACTGTTACACATATTTCTTGTTGGGTCCTCTGACAGTAAACACAGTATCAACTTCACTGTTACACACCAACGGAGGACCTTACTGTTCTTAGGTCATCTATTAACAATAAACACAAATTATTCATGGTAACCCATCAATTAAGGACATAATCCGTTGGTGTTCTGACAAGAATAAACACAGTGCGCCCATTTTAACACATATTTCTTCTTGAGTCCTCTGACAGTAAACACAGGCTCATCTTCACTGTAACACACCAACCGAGGACCTCTTACAATTCTAAGGTCCTCTATTAACAATAAACACAATTTCTTCTTGGTAACACACCAATTAAAGACCTAATCTCTTGGTGTTCCGAAAACAATAAACACTGTGCGCCCATGGTAACACATATTTCTTGTTGGGTCCTCTGACAGTAAACACAATGTCAACTTCACTGTTACACATCCACCGATGACCTCTTAATATTCTAAGGTCCTCTATTAACAATAACCACACTTTTTTCATAGTAACACACCAATTAAGGACGTCATCTCTAGGTGTTCCGACAACAACAAACACAGTGCGCCCACTGTAACACATATTTCTTGTTGGGTCCTCTGACAATAAACACAGTGTCAACTTCACTGTAACACACCAACCGAGGACCTTACTATTCTAAAGTCATCTATTAACAATAAACACAATTTCTTCTTGGTAACACATTAATTAAGGACCTAATCTCTTGGTGTTCCGACAACAATAAACACAGTGCGCCGGGCCCCACTGTAACGCATATTTCTTGTTGGGTCCTCTGACAGTAAAGACAGTGTCAACTTCACTGTAACACACCAACCGAGGACCTCTTACTATTCTAATGTCCTCTATTAACAATAAACACAATTACTTAATGGTAACACACCAATTAAGGACCTTATCTCATGGTGGTCCGACAACAATAAACACTGTGCGCCCATTGCAACCATTATTTTTTGTTGGGTCCTCTGTCAGTAAACACAGTGTCAACTTCACTGTAACACACCCGTCGAGGACCTCTTACTATTCTAAGGTCCTCTATTAACAATAACCACAATTTCTTCATAGTAACACACCACTTAAGGACGTCATATTTAGGTGTTCCGACAACAACAAACACAGTGCGCCCATTTTAACGCATATTTCTTCTTGGGTCCTATGACAGTAAACACAGTCTCATCGTCACTGTAACACACCAACCGAGGACCTCTTACTATTCTAAGGTCCTCTATTAACAATAACCACAATTTCTTTATGGTAATACACCAATTAAGAACGTCATCTCTAGTTGTTCCGACAACAACAAACACAGTTCGCCCTTTGTAACACATATTTCTTGTTGGGTCCTCTGACAGTAAACACAGTGTCAACTTCACTGTAACACACCAACCGAGGACCTTACTAATCTTAAATCATCTTTTAACAATAAACACAATTTATTCATGGTAACCCATCAATTAAGGACACAATCTGTTGGTGTTATGACAAGAATAAACAGTGCGCCCATTTTAACGCATATTTCTTCTTGGGTCCTATGACAGTAAACGCAGTCTCATCTTCACTGTAACACACCAACCGTGGACCTCTTACTGTTCTAAGGTCCTCTATTAACAATAAACACAATTTCTTCTTGGTAACACACCAATTAAGGACCTAGTCTCTTGTTGTTGCGACAACAATAAACATTGTGCGCCAATGGTAACACATATTTCTTGTTGGTTCCTCCGACAGTAAAGATAGTGTCAACTTCACTGTAACACACCAACCGAGGACCTTACTATTCTAAGGTCCTCTATTAACAATAAACACAATTTCTTCTTGGTAACACACCAATTAAGGACCTAATGTCTTGGTGTTCCGACAGCAATAAACACAGTCCGCCGGGCCCCACTGTAACATATTTCTTGTTGGGTCCTCTGACAGTAAACACAGTGTAACACACCAACAGAGGACCTGTTACTATTCTAAGATCATTTTTTAACAATAAACACTATTTATTCATGGTGACGCACCAATTAGGGACCTAATCTCTTGGTTTTCAGACAACAATAAAAACAGTGCGCCCACTGTAAAAAATATTTCTTAGTTTGTCCTTTCACAATCAACACAGTGTAAACTTCACTGTAACACACCAACCGAGGACCTAGTACTATTCTAAGGTCCTCTACTAACAATAACCACAATTTCTTCATGGTAACACACCAATTAAGGACCTAATCTCATTGTGTTTCGACAACAATAAAGACAGTGAGCCCACTGTAACATATTTCTTGTTGGGTCCTCTGACAGTAAACACAGTGTCAGTTTCACTGTAAAACACCAACCGAGGACCTCTTACTAATCTAAAGTCCTCTATTAACAATAAACACAATTTCTTCTTGGTAACACACCAATTAAGGACCTAATCTCTTGGTGTTGCGACAACAATAAACATTGTGCGCCAATGGTAACACATATTTCTTGTTGGTTCCTCCGACAGTAAAGATAGTGTCAACTTCACTGTAACACACCAACCGAGGACCTCTTACTATTCTAAGGTCCTCTATTAACAATAACCACAATTTCTTCATGGTAACACACCAATTAAGAACGTCAGCTATAGGTGTTTCAACAACAACAAACACAGTGCGCCCACTGTAACACATATTTCTTGTTGGGACCTCTGACAGTAAACGCAGAGTCAACTTCACTGTAACACACCAACCGAGGACCTTACTATTCTAAGGTCCTCTATTAACAATAACACAATTTCTTCTTGGTAACACACCAATTAAGGACCTAATGTCTTGGTGTTCCGACAGCAATAAACACAGTGCGCCGGGCTCCACTGTAACATATTTCTTGTTGGGTCCTCTGACAGTAAACACAGTGTAACACACCAACAGAGGACCTGTTACTATTCTAAGATCATTTTTTAACAATAAACACTATTTCTTCATGGTGACGCACCAATTAAGGACCTAATCTCTTGGTTTTCAGACAACAATAAACACAGTGCGCCCACTGTAACAAATATTTCTTAGTGTGTCCTTTCACAATCAACACAGTGTAAACTTCACTGTAACACACCAACCGAGGACCTAGTACTATTCTAAGGTCCTCTACTAACAATAACCACAATTTCTTCATGGTAACACACCAATTAAGGACCTAAACTCTTTGTGTTTCGACAACAATAAAGACAGTGAGCCCACTGTAACATATTTCTTGTTGGGTCCTCTGACAGTAAACACTGTCAGTTTCACTGTAAAACACCAACCGAGGACCTTATTATTCTTAGGTCATCTATTAACAATAAAAACAATTTATTCATGGTAACCCATCAAATAAGGACATAATCTGTTGCTGTTCTGACAAAAATAAACACAGTGCGTCCATTTTAACACATATTTCTTCTTGGGTCCTCTGACAGTAAACACAGTCTCATCTTCACTGTAACACACTAACCGAGGACCTCTTACTATTCTACGGTCCTCTATAAACAATAAACACAATTTCTTCTTGGTAACACACCAATTAAGGACCTAATCTCTTGGTATTCCGACAACAATAAACACTGTGCGCCCATGGTAACACATATTTCTTGTTGGGTCCTCTGACAGTAAACACAGGGTCAACTTCACTGTAACACACCAACCGAGGACCTTACTATTCTAATGTCCTCTATTAACAATAAACACAATTTCTTCTTGGTAACACACCAATTAAGGACCTAATCTCTTGGTGTTCCGACAACAATAAACACAGTTCGCCGAGCCCCATTGTAACACATATTTCTTGTTGGGTCCACTGACAGTAAAGACAGTGTCAACTTCACTGTAACACACCAACCGAGGACCTCTTACTATTCTAAGGTCCTCTATTAACAATAAACACAATTACTTAATGGTAACACACCAATTAAGGACCTTAACACATGGTGGTCCGACAACAATAAACACTGAGCGCCCATTGCAATACTTATTTTTTTGTTGGGTCCTCTGACAGTAAACACAGTGTCAACTTCACTGTAACACACCAACAGAGGACCTGTTACTATTCTAAGATCCTTTTTTAACAATAAACACAATTTCTTCATGGTGACGCACCAATTAAGGACCTAATCTCTTGGTTTTCAGACAACAATGAACACAATGGGCCCACTGTAACAAATATTTTGTGTTGTGTCCTTTCACAGTCAACACAGTGTCAACTTCACTGTAACACACCAACTGAGGACCTAGTACTATTCTAAGGTCCTCTACTAACAATAACCACAATTTCTTCTTGGTAACACACCAATTAAGGACCTAATTTCTTTGTGTTCCGACAACAATAAAGACAGTGCGCCCACTGTAACACATATTTCTTGTTGGGTCCTCTAAACGAAGACGCAGTTTCAACTTACTGTAACACACGAACGGAGGACTTCTTACTATTCTAAGGTCATATATTAACAATAAACACAATTACCGGTGTGCAGTGTTGCAGTTATACAGGTTAACACACCAATTAAGGACAGAGCCATTGCTTGACGTTCCAAAACTCATGTCATAACAGCGGTGCCTAAAGTGACTGATTATCTTAACATCATCTACGCGCCACAACACCAATATCATTTACCAATTTATGTTCATAAAAAAGTAGTTACAGGGCAACGTAATTGTTCATGATGTTCTCTGAAATATTGGAAATTTTAGACTCATCTCAAATCCTGATTCCGCATCTGCCCTAAGTCGTAAGAATGCCATGAATGAATTGAATTGGGTTTTAAGGCGCACCAACATATAAAAGGTTATATGGCGCCTAACAGGAATGAACATGTCAGGCTCGTACTCCATTCACATCAAGATAAAATACAGAGAATGGGCATAGTACCGTCTTACCTGCAGAACTGTAGAGTTGCTGCAAATTATATTGTAGATACTCCATTTACTATAGAGCCACGGTTCCACGTTTGCATGCAGTGTGGCATGATAAAGACCACGAATGAACATGATCAAAATGACAAAATGAATATGAATGGTGGTGGGGCGGGTGCGTGTCATACCCCTCTGCATGTGACAGTGTGTTTGTGAGATTGCAGTGATTGTATTCTACTCCGGATACCACACGAAGGAAACATGCACTAAACATACTTATTTTAAATAGTTGACCACTGTGACATGTACATATGTCTATGATTACACTCACAATCCAGCATACATGTCAACGTCCACACTATTTTCGCGCTATTAAAATTGATAATTTATCAGTAACTTAGCATGTAATCGGACATCTTGACATCAATATGTCAATTACGATCTCATTTGTCGATTTATCTCGGCGTGACCCAGTAGACGTGAAACCCCGAAGGACCCATGTTCAAGCCCCATCGGCGCCACATATTCGTCGGTGCGTTCTTGGTCAGGGACGTACACCGGGGTGTCTCATGCATCTATTTTCCGAAAAAGAACCACAGGAAGCCAGCTTTAATAAGTTTAGACAGAAATCAAAGTTGGTTTATTACGTCTCTGGTGCAGGGTAGGTTCCCAAATTCGATCTATTATGTCTCCATATATAGGGCGGCTTTAAAACGTTGTTTATATAGATCTGTATATATACAAAAAAGGAGGGTATCTTCTCCACCTGAAAGTGAAGACTAACAATCTATGGCAGTAGCGTCCTATTCTGGAACTATTTAAACACCCCAGCATGCGGTTGTCCTTATATGAACTTCGCTATTGACGTTTACCATCCAGCATTCAATCTACATATTTTTTTCTGTTATGGTATCCACCGCCGAATATCTCCCCCCTCCCCCCCGCCGAATACCCCCACCCTCACTCCCCAAACACACCAACTACACGTTCGCAAATCGAGGCTCTGGCTACATCGCTGCAGTCATTTTGTACTAATTTCACTATTTTACTATTTAAATTTGTTTTTCACTTTACATATTATTTTGTTTGTTTTGCCTTTAATCTTGTAATATATATAATAGCGCAATACATTTATTCTATTCTATTCTACACCTTCACCGTCATGGTCACGTGCTTAGCAACACTACTGACGTGTAAAATTCAGCTCATATTTTCCGCAAAATGTGTTGTTTTCTTTTGCCTTCTTCATTTTAAGAACATATAACAGCAGCAAATTAATCATTAAAACATTTTTTGAGACAAAAGTGTCTTTAACTACTAGTTATGTGCAAAACGTTTAACAAGTTTAAAAGACAGTGAATGAGCTTGCCGAAAAAAAATAACGGTAATAGCAACACACACTGACGCCGGGTCGAATAGACTAACATGCCTTTTTGCGAAAACCTAATTCATAATTGATGTGAGAACTACTTTTTGACACCACTATGTTTATTTCCCCATATAATATATGATATTACTGATTTGCTAATTACAATTGAATATAACCTGCGGGCTGCACTGCATATATTGCAAAACTGGTGCTTAGAAAACGGCATGGTATTAAACACTGAAAAAGGTCCTATTGACTACAACACCTCAGAAGTGCGTAATACTAAAACACTCACCTATGTCTTTAAACTACAATAACATTAATATTCAATTGTGTTATTACACTCTCACACCGCATGTTATGTGATAAAAGATATTACATCATAAAGAAGGGCGGATGGGAGAGAACAAACTATAGTTATCTGCCTAAATGCAAATCCTCAAGTGATCAGAACAGTGTGTGTGTGTGTGTGTGTGTGTGTGTAGTTCTAAGGTTTAAAGTCCGTCCGCCAACGAACACGTCGAGGTAAACCTGACGCGATGGGCACAATAGAGTCTGGACTTTTAAAGATGTAATTTTGAATTTTGAAGTTTACATATACCTTGCCAACAGGTCTGTTTAATGTCTGAATATGTGCTAAAAACGGTGTCAACATCAGCGGTTAATTCAACCTAATTTCGTGTGTAAGTGATCAGAACAATAGCCCGCACCAGTACATATACCCACGAAACGCGCCAAAAGAAAATACTCAAACCTTGTAACCGAGCTCAAATAGAATGACGATATCATTACTTATATGCTGTTCCGATACGAGAATAATTTCATTCTCTTAACACTCACCCTTCTCACAGGAGTAACACGACAACAACACTTAAGTAATAAATGTATATTTATTATTTTTATGGTATAAGCCATTGGACGACCGACTAACTGACATTATTAACATTAATTAATAAGAAACACTTCACCTTCAAATTATAATACGATACATAATAAACTACACCTATGTATAACTACACCTATAAACTATAAGCGTTTATTTATCCTCGCTATATTGCACTAAGCATTTTAGCGAGCAGACCTCGGTTTAAAGTCTCGTCCGAAGGACTGATAAACTATATCAATCTCTCACCACAGACTTGCGACGGACTAGTATTTGCCAAATTGAACCAAGATTTAATTAAGCGAGCTATTCAGTACAATATAAATCAAACGCAATACTTCCCCACCACTGAATAAACAAGGGAGATACTAGTTTATGCCTACTTTATATCATACAACCAATACAGTTTTTGCTTAGGACTTCGAGCCTATTGTATTATGGGGTTGGGGGGTGGGATGGGGAGAATTTCTATTGGCAACAGTAAATCACTGTTAGCCATGCAATTTCATGAGAACATTGTGATATTCAATTTTGATTCAGATTATGAGGCCCACCCAATAAAGCCTTTTTGTGTGCAGTCAAATATAAACACACAACAGAAAGTTGTTCATTTAATGCTTTGCTATCATTTTTGTTCTAGAAACAATAAAGAAATATTAGACTAGTTTTGTATTTAATCTAGCTAAATTATGAATATGCTTTTCTAAATTACAAAGTTGTGTTTAGCTTTTCTTACCCAAGACAATATCTAATATAGCAATGTAACACAAAGAAAAAACTACAAGCGGACCTCAATTTATATACCTGAGTTGATCGTTCATGGAGCATGCAGTCAGTAAATACACAAGATTCCCATGCTTTTTCAATGACCAAGTAGCGATGGGAAATATGTCTTAAGGTTCCTCACAACTGCCCAAAATGAAAAAAAAGTAAATTTAGTTGTATATGTGATTTTGTTAGAATTTGTGCATTTTTGCATATCATTTTAAGCGTCTTCGAACCAAGATTTTGAAAATAATAATGTTTTTGCAAAAACAAATTTATTATTATTAATATTTTGTAAAAATGGAACCGTAATTTTGGCATCATACGACGGAATCTCAAATCTCAAGTTCTTTTTATTTTACGGCTTTGGAAAAAATAATTAAGAAGAAGTCAACTTCAATGTCTACCTCAGGCAGTGCCTTTTAAATTTTGTCAAAATTTAATGTCACAATACCCATAATTTATAAAAAAAAATAAAACTCCTATATTTTCAAATATATTTACAATTTGGGCCTATTTTTACCATTGTCATTTATATCTTCACGTGCATGCTTGCACGGGCTATTATGGAGGTTTGACAGCTGGATATGAGTACGGTTTTATGAATGCTTCATGCTGATCGGGAGGCGATCGCATAAGCAACCAACTTTAGCTAGGTGAAACAATCATATAGCTACCTTTTGTCAAATGCTGTATAAAAATCGTCCATATCCAGAAGAAAATTGCAATATTATCATCTTTTTCGCGATTTCGGAAGTGCCAAATAACATACACCGGAAATTATAACCGAAAAAGTAGGTCCCACGTTGCAAATGTGAAAATATTAGGATGCGTATGATCTAAAATAAACACGGAAATAGAAAACTTTATAAATTTGGAAAAAAACTCCCCATCTTACTCGATGAGTTTGAGAAGACTATTTCTGGCGTAAGAATACCATTTCGCCAAAACAGAGTGAAGCCAGAAAATTATTATAAACGAAAGTCGGCGAACCCATAAATAACGCGACATCTTATGTCCGATCAAAGAACAGTATTGACGGTAAGGTCAAATATAACAAGGATGATATATTGCATGTTCATCTTATCTTTTACTAGAAACTTCACTTAAACGCGTGTATTTGGTTAATATGCATCTCCACTGTCTAGGGCAAAAAATGGCGACATGCAGTTCAACACGAG
Source organism: Cyrtodaria siliqua (assembly GCA_037043455.1). NCBI lineage: Eukaryota > Metazoa > Mollusca > Bivalvia > Adapedonta > Hiatellidae > Cyrtodaria > Cyrtodaria siliqua. Next base: position 197,894 of record JAWPHD010002115.1, on the reverse strand, counting down.
GTCACTTTCGAGGTCAAAATACGTAACGTTATATTAGCTGGCATGGAATTTTCGGCTTGGCACAGCCTTCAGTATATCAAAACAGAATTATTTTCATTATGAATTTTCATTTATTTCTCATTTTGAAGTAACTTGAGATTCCGTCGTATGATGCCCAAATTACGGTTACATTTTCACAAAATATTAATAATAATAAAAAAATTGTGCAAAAACATTATTATTTTCAAAATCTTGGTTCGAAGACGCTTAAGATGATATGCAAAACATGTACAAACTCCAACAAAAACACATATAAAAACTAAATTTACTCTTTTATTTTTATTTTGGGCAGTTGAGAGGAACCTTAAGCAACTTTAAATGGTGATACATTAAACATAACGTTTCATAACGTTTCAATAATCAATGGAACCAATTCAACCCGGACAACATCAATATCCTGAAATGTCTTCAAATCCATAATATATAAGTTACTGCAACAAGATTTACTAAGAAATCTAAATTTGAACGTATTAACTGGTCAGTCATCCAACGCTGAATGGCAACAAACTAACGTTCTACACGCCTGCGCCCCCTGTGAGAAACACTCACATCAAGAGAAATTAATTATCGTCTAATTCGCTTCTCTCAAACAACAATAATTACATTTGTCTTTGCTCTTATTGAAACATCTGCCAACATCCTTTAAACCTTGTTAAAACGTTGAATTTGTCATATGCTAATGGCTGTTAATTAAATAAAGGCCTATTATTAGATACATAAAATAGGAAAAATATAGCATTTTGAAAAAAATCCAACAAAATTAAAAACATTAAGCATAATGGTACGGTTCCAAAAACCAATATTAAATCTCAATATGCATGGTGACCTATACATTTAATTGGATATATTGTCTAAATATATGTTCAAATAAGTGCCTAGGAAGTTTGAACAAAATATGTTATTAGGAACATAACAAAAAAGGAAAATATACCATTTCTATATAATTTTATACAAAACTTGGCCTTTTAGCATAGGGGTAGGGTTTCAAATTATTTTTCTAAACAAGCATGGGGACCTATCATTTTTATTGCACATTTTGTTTTTATATATGTTAAACTATGTGCTTAGAAAGTTTGAAAAAATTCTGTTATTGGGAACATACAAAAAAAAAGGAAATTTTATCATTATGGGCTAACTTGTGCATAAATTGTGGTAATGGTCTCAACAGATTTTGTAAAAAAATATAGGTTTTACATAAAGATGAGCTTTAAATGTTATTGTAATTAAATGTTCTTTACTTTAATACAATTTTAGCAGAATTGTGACCAATGAATAAATGATTAGACTTCAAAAATATCTTATTTAGCTATTTCATGGACTTGTTCAACTTTTTGGACAGATTGACATGACGGTGGCATTACAAATTATTTTTTAAAATTTTAACAAGCATAGTGACCTACCATTATTTTTGCCTTTTCTGTCTATATATATAACAGACTTACTGTACAAAAAGTTTAAAGAAAATCTGTTATGTAGAAAAAACTATAGAAAATGTCTTTAATCTGAGTTCTATATATATTACCCCATTAGCAATACACATTGATTTAATAAGAAGGCTTGACCAAACATAATTATATGTTTGCAAGGTTTAGTTTTGTATTTTCAAAAAGAAATGTTATACCTTTGCGAATCTCTAAGATCATAGGAAATAACATGATTGCAATATCCCTAAGACAGGCACCGATAATAGGCCTTTTTCTAGATAATACCTACTTTGGTTCGTGTATTTATCGTAATGTACCTCTCAAAAGATTCAATTATTGCCCGTCGAAATGTCGGGTGTAATCTAACATAATTAGAATGTGTTCAAAGACAGTACCATTGATAATACAAATGCCAACGGAATGATAAGATGGTGTTTATATCTATAAATCAAACCGGATATACTTCATCTTTTAGTGTTCTCTCATTTGCAAGCCATTATACGAAGATGAAACGTAGATGAAATGTATGATACACTTTGATCTAGACCATGTTTCTGTAAAAGAAAGAAAGAAAATTATCTCAATTCTAATAATTTAATGCATTTATCTCGCATTTAAGATACCCGGCTAACATATATAATTGTATTTTAAGTAAACACCATTAACAAAATATCACAAAAAAATAGTATATTCAATAAAATAAGGCAGCGGCAATACACGTAATTATGTTAATATTTTCCTCACGATCCGGAGTTACTCCAGCTATGTTTTTGAAGCAGGACATTTTCTCATGTGGAATAAAAAAATCAATCAGACATGATCAAAATCTGCCGAGTTTTGGCGAATTAATTCAAAATAAATCAAAACGTTTTTTGAACTCGTATGACGTTTCGTACATACAATATGTTATACAAAATATCTAGTACTGAGGCACGAATTTTGGAAAGAGCGTGGCACAATGAACAAGAGCTGGTATCAATGCTATAGAGCTTGTGCCAATGAAAGATACCTCTAACTAAATTGGTTTGATGATTGATCGTTTTTGATTTACTGTTTTCTGATGTTCGTATATAATACGTAATGTTTTATATTATCATCGCGTGGCGCAGTCGGTAGTGCAGTGGATTTGTAACCGGAGGCCTGGGTTCAATCCTCCGTGGTGCCACTGAGTTTCGTCGGTGTGTTCTTGGGCATAACACTTTCCCTTAGCCTCGTCCGTCGGATGGGGACGTAAACCGGGCGGTCCCGTGTATCGGTCTATCCTCCGAGCACGTTAAAGAACCATAGGAATCTATTCGATAATAAGAGTAGGGCACGGTTTCCGGATTCCTATTTATCCTTCTCCTCTCTCTGGGGCGGCTCTAAATGACCTATACTGTTTTGATGAGCCGTTAAACAACATGCAGTTCAATTCGATTCCGAAAGTTGACGCGAAATATATCTATACATAACTATATATATACTTCTCTAATGTAAAATTCGTCGGAAGTTTTTTATCACAAACTGCGTCGACTGAACATGTCAGAGTGACGCAATTTGTAATAACCTTAAAAAGAAACATTGGTGTTTGAATCCGTATTGTGAATGAGTGGGTGATGCATAGATCGATAGTTTAGCACAAGACTATTGTAACTCAAAAAGGATATGTTTCCTATGTTAATGACATCCCGAAGAAATATGTATAACAGTCGTAAGGAACATTTTCATTGTTTGCAAAATGGTCAATGGTCCGAAATGCCTTCAAAACATGGATTGAGAAAATATATTATTGCGCTTAGCCGACGAGGTTACTGTGTCGACGATTCTAACTAAGAGAAGTCTACTGACTTGAAGTCCTCCATCCATTGATGTTGTCTCCAAAAGGCTACATTAATTTTATTGTTTGCTTGTTTGTATATGGTTTTACGGCTCTTTTAACAGTTATAGTCATATCGAGCCGGTTTCCTGGGTGACTTACAAGTACTCAACACGGCCCATTATCCTGACACCGAGACAGTCAGTCCTTGTATGGACCGAGCGCTTAGTGAAGGAGCCACTAGTACCATTTTAAAGATCCGACCGGTTATCGAACCCACGACGCTCTATCACTAAGACACCGCCGCGGTTAATGGTATTGTCCACCCGAGTCTGCATATTAAAATAGGTGTTTGGTATATTTTCCATTTCCACTACCTTGCCTCTCAAGTTCATTATTCACGGGCGATTGCTGCTTTCCATGGTGTAAGATGACATGTTCTTGCATACCGGACAAGGATATCCGTCATTTTACCGGAGCTAGATATTTCCATCTCACCCTAGGGTCGAGATAAAATTCACGCGCGCCATCATCCGGTATGCAGGAAAACATGCAAAATGTTAATACCTGGCGGCATCAACGCATAACATTTCTCTGATATGCAAGAAAAAGAATATATCATGGGTATTCGGTTCAGATAGGGAATTCCAACCCTCGGTATAAGTGTTTTAATCGGAACCTCGGCAGAGCCTCGTTTCCGATAAAAACACGTATACCTCGGGTTGGAATTCCCTATCTTCACCGGATACCCATGAAAGATTCTTATATTCCCATTTGGGCAAAAACTATTTATGTGTGAAAAATGCGTTTCCGTTATGATGAACAGAATAAAACGAGCAACATTATTTGGAACTTTACAAAAATAAATAATGGAACAATCCACTTTGAAAATGCAGTTGTTTAAGGGTTAATATTCAAAGATGAACTATGGTCCAAGTATCAGTATATTCAGATGATTCGGCTATTTCAGTTCGTGATGAGCCCACTCATCACCTCATCTGTATCTGGTTTGCGCTGTTTGTTTTGCAATCGCCGAGATGGTACAGACCGCGCGGGTTTGAATCCCACTGGAAGCGACTCTCATATGTAATGAAGTATCGATTCTTACGGATGGCGGAAGGTGTATATTACTGGTTTACCCATTAAAAGGTGGGAGATCTGACTCCGCCACAAAAGAAAAATCGAAGTTAAACCACATACACACAAACCTTCTGACTGTGGATCGAATAAATCTGTGTTGGCGGTCACTTCAACAAAGCATCCCCACTAAACAGCCATATTCTTACACATATAGCTATATAAACAGCCACTTGTTCTATATCCCGTTTATACCATGTCAGTGGAAATCCACTTTTATTAAGCATTTACCTGCCTTAAGTGGTCACTTTCGGTCTTTCCCTTGAGTGACATTATCCCCAAGTGACGCATTTACGCGGCTTTTGAAAACAACGCAAATCCAGATTAGACAACCAAATTTCTACAGAAACATAACTAGGTGATATTCGCTATACAACTTTTTGTTATAAAAAGGGGCATCGCAGAGGGTATTTGGATTTTGCAAAAAAACACGTTTTCTCTGAAACCATTGACCCAAAACGAATCAGACTTTATTAGATTTGTCCTAGCCTTATCTCCTTTGCGAACAATGTAAATGGTAGGTGTGCATGGTCTAGTGGTAGAGCGTCGGACTTCGATATCGAAGGTTCCCTGGTTCGATCCTCGACCTTACCATGTTCATTGTGTCCTTGAGCAAGACACTTTACCCACGATGCTTAGTGCTGGTTCTCCCCCAGGACGCCAAGTGTGGTTAGTATAAGTCACGGGATTCACCTACATGTACAAATAATACACAATGAATTTATGCTTTTATTTTGAATGTGTCCACTATAAAGGTTTAAGGAGTAAATTTGTTAAGTCTTTATGTCCAAAATCCACATACATGTAAATGCCGCTTTTGAAAACGGCGTAAATGCAGATGAGACGACTTACCAGGTTTTGCAAAGTTTTCCAATCTGATAGTGGATAATACATACATATGAAACAAGATTTTTCTATGGTCAGCTGACTTGGGACTCTTTAGAAACCTATGAGTCCGAATCAACCGATGATGGAAAATCTTCTTTATGGATATTCAAGCAAATTCCACCATCAGATTAGAAAATATTGGAAATCCTAGTGAGGCGGCTCGTTATGAGCCATAACTGGTGTCAACAATAATAAGTATTTTCATTGTGTCTGCGCATGAGGACCGGAAGAGGAAAAGGCGAAACAACGACAAATGCTACATTGTCGTTTTTTTATTCTGTCGTCTTTTTTAAAGTTTCATGGTTTGGTTTGCGATTCAGAACCAAAAGACGACATATATTGACCTCGCCGTTTTAATCGCTTTCCGAGGCTCGTCTTTTCGTGCCGCGCGTTTTCGTTCTGGCGCGCTTTAGTGTTTTCGTCCGCGAAAAGGCGCCACTCGAAATAACAACAATTAAGTGTACCAAATGTTGTTTTTTCGCGGGCAAAAATACACTGGCAGAAATTAGCCACCATATAGTTGCATGACAATTGGACCATCATACCAAACTCCAACTTCTTGAAAGTTATGACCACAAGTGCCTAAATGGAACACCAGTCAAGTCAAACAAGTAAAGGTTTTACAGTGACATTCCCTGTTCCTCTTTCCGACGACCCTGAGTCTACCTATTAACACATTTAGTGGAGTGCGTGGTCCAGTGGTTGAGCGCCGAACTCCTGATCGAGAGGTCGTGGGTTCGATCCTCCGTCGCGGCCACGTTATTTATCCTTGAGCAAGATAATTAATCCACATTGCTTAGTACTGGTTCTACCCAGGAAGCCATCGAGAGTGATTAATCTAAGTTGCAAGAACTTGTATCGCAATCGATGTTAAATATGTTTAAAACACATGGTCTTCAGAATGTTAACACAGAGTCCCTGTTTGTTAACACATGGTCCTCTGACGTTTAACTCTTTAGTCCTTGTTTGTAAACACATGGTCCTCTGACGGTAAACACTTTAGACCTCGGTTGTTAACACATGGTCCTCTGACGGTAAACACATTAGTCCTCAGTTGTTAACACATGGTCCTCTGACGGCAAACACTCTTAAGTCCTCGTTTGTTAACAAATGGTCCTCTGACGGTAAACACTTTAGTCCTCGCATGTATAGTAAAGTTAGTCAAATTAGTCCTCTGAAGGTAAACACTCTTAAGTCATCGTTTGTTAACACATGTCCACTGACGGTAAACACTTTAGTCCTCGCATGTATAATAAAGTTAGTCAAATTAAAAAATCAAAAATCGTAGAAAGTAAGTTCACATTCGAAAAAAGCATACTTCATAGATTAGTACTTCAAAACATCAGTTTCGTACGTCAATAGGAAAGCCGAGTCCTCGGAAGAAGGTGAGGAATCAGAGTCCTCACTTGATAGGTAAAACCAGTATGTGTGTGTGTGTGTGTGTGTGTGTGTGCTGTCGGATACTTATATTTCCCCTTGTAATTGTTGTGTGTTTGTGCTGTCGGATACTTATATTTCCCCTTGTAATTGCTGTATGTCCGTGCTGTCGCATACTTATATTCCACCTTGTAATTGTTGTGTGTGTGTGTGTGTGGGTGTGTGTGTGTGTGTGTGTGTGTATTTTCGCATACTTATATTTCCCCTTCTAATTGTTGTGTGTTTGTGCTGTCGCATACTTATATTTCCCCTTATAATTGTTGTTTGTTTGTGCTGTCGCATACTTATATTTCCGCTTGTAATTGTTGTGTGTTTGTGGTATCGCATACTTATATTCCCTTGTAATTGTTGTGCGTTTGTGCTGTCTGGTGTCGCATACTTATATTCCCTTGTAATTGTTGTGTGTTTGTGGTGTAGCATACTAAAATTCCCTTGTAATTGTTGTGTGATATATTGGTTGACTGTGTTCTATTTCCTGTTCAACTTTTATCCCTACTTTTATATAGGAACGTCTTTTAAAACTCTTCTCTAAAACTGCTAGAGCTAGTGCACATGATTCGTGTAACACGTGTGGTCCTCTACCAAGTTTGTTCAAATAGTGATCCTGTGGTAACATTTTGCCTACCCAAAGGGTCACACGTTTTACATAGAATTATATAGGAAAGACATTGACAATTCATCTTCTTTGAAGAATATAGCTCTCATATATTGCATGCATCATAAGCATATGGTTCACTTCCAAGTTTGTTTAAATGGTCACACTGGGGTCTAATTTGGTCCCACCCCATGGGGTTACATTGTATAACGTAGAGGTACAGGTACAACTACAACTGCCAGATGTCTAATATTGTGCAATTTAGCATAAACGTATGGTCCCTTACAAGGGTTCTTTAAACGGTGATTGTGTATCCAAATTTGAAGCAACCCGCAGGGCTACGGTTTTACAGAGTTATGTATGGAAATCATTGTTGTTGTTGTTCTGAAACTGGGTTTCATTTATCATTTAGTACGCATTATTCTCGTCTTGAAATTATCATGTTTGAGGACCTTGGGTCAGTGTGTATGTTGTTGTTGCTGCTGCTTCTGCTTTTGTTGTTGTCATCATCGTCCAATTGAGGATGCAATTAAAATCATCTATAGCTATGTCTAGTCCACCCAAGGGAAGGAAAATGCAACTTGTTTTTCTCTGACTTTGCTTTTATAACACAGACTCGGTCATTTTGTCTCAAATACCCGCCATCATCATTATACGAGCCATGTTAGATAATAGAGTATCTAGAGGTCCTCTTGTGTCCCTTGTTCATTATGCGACCGACTTGTTAACAAACATTTGTGCCGTCACAAAAGCAATTGATGTAATCTCATTTTCATTCAGTTTATAATTGCTAATTGCTATTTGAAGTTATACACAGGGGAACATATTATAACACTTGAGAATAATATAGTGTTATTTAGTAAACTCACGTTGAAGTGTTAACTCAATTACCGTGATTGCTGCATTACCTGGGTATACGTGATCCTCTGAGGAAAGTCATCACCGCAAAGGCATATCCTCAAGAGCCACACGTTGTAAACTAGAACTACACTTATAATATAAGAATTCTGTCGATGTATAATGGTAAAATAACACTCAAAGCTGTTTAAGCCTTTCCTAGGAGTACTAATAACCGGGATAGTTAATTTTTAATGGCTCCATAGTTAATATCATTTTTATGTAATTACCTGTGTCAAACAAAATGAGATAACACTGGCTAATTCCCAAAATGCTTGAAAAGGATTCAAACGAGATAAACACATATATAATTTGTTGAGGGTACTCATTCACCTATTGATCATTATTTAAGATGGGTTACAAATAAAACAAAATGTTACTAGTTTATATTTATTGGAATAAGCTGGCCATGACTTCAACAATATATAGTGTAAAATAAAATGTGTAGTTAATCAAATTGGAACATTTCAGGTAAATCCAATGTTCATAGTCCAAACTAAGTTTAAAAGTGTAAACCCTGGGAACAGATGTTCACAAAGACAAGTCTTAAAAGTAAAAACTTCTTGCATAGAAAATAACAAAGTTCTTAGAATACTGTATAGTGTAAACCCTGGGAACAGATGTTCACAAAAACAAGTCTTAAAATTAAAAACTTCTTGCATAGAAAATAACAAAGTTCTTAGAATATTTTAACTACACTATGCTGTGTCCGCGAAATACCGCGACACAAAGTTCATAGATGATTTTAAAGTTCTTCGCGTTCCGATACCACAACGTCTTGCACCGTCAATAGTAATATTCAAAAAATTCGTGTAAGATTGCACAAATGTGGACCACCGCAAACGAGATCCGGATGAAGCCATGACGACGACGACAGACCACTAGGCATCTCATCTCCTCATGCATCGATACCACAACGTCTTGCACCGCCAATAGTAGTATTTGAAAACTTCTTGTAGCTGTATCCCCAAAGATTGCACCAATGTATACCACCGCAAACGAGATTCGGATGGAGCCATGACGACGACGACAGACCACTAGGCATCTCATCTCCTCATGCTTTTCACTGAAATATATACACGACAAGCCAAAGACACTGGTACCAAATACAATATAAACGACAAACACAGGGGAGGGTGGTGGGTTAGAGATAACAATTAAATACCGATTTTTAGAACACAAAAACAGATTGATACTGACCAATTGGCGGTCACTGCAAAGAGGTGTACGCGTTAGAATTACATGTTCATAATAACCTCTGATTTCCACCCCCTGAAATAATTAGTATTTGTTCCCTAGTAGAACAAATCCCAATGTTTTCCCCGTCGAGGGAAGGTTGGCGGCAGGCATACCCCGTGTATATGTGTTGAGGGTACTTATTCACCTATTGATCTATGTTTTCCCCGTCGGGGGAGGTTGGCGGCAGGCATACCCCGTGTATATGTGTTGAGGGTACTTATTAACCTATTGATCAATGTTTTCCCCGTCAGGGGGAGGTTGATGCAGGAATACCCTGTGTGTATGTGTTGGGGTACTTATGCACCTATTGATCAATGTTTTCCCCGTCGGGTGGAGGTTGGCGGCAGGCATACCCTGTGTATATCTGTTGAGGGTACTCATTACCTATTGATCAATGTTTTCCCCGTCGGGGGGAGGTTGGCGGCAGGCATACCCTGTGTATATCTGTTGAGGGTACTCATTACCTATTGATCAATGTTTTCCCCGTCGGGGGGAGGTTGGCGACAGGCATATCCCGAGTATATGTGTTGAGGGTACTTATGCACCAATTGATCAATGTTTTCCCGTCAGGGTACTTATTCACCTATTGATCAATGTCTTCCCCGTCGGGTGGAGGTTGGCGGCAGGCATACCCTGTGTATATCTGTTGAGGGTACTCATTACCTATTGATCAATGTTTTCCCGTCGGGGGAGGTTGGCGGCAGGCATATCCCGAGTATATGTGTTGAGGGTACTTATGCACCTATTGACAATGTTTTCCCCGTCGTGGGCAGGTTGGCGGCAGGCATATCCCGTGTATATGTGTTGAGGGTACTTATGCAGCTATTGATCAATGTTTTCCCGTCGCGGGGAGGTTGGCGGCAGGCATATCCCGTGTATATGTGTTGAGGGTACTTATGCACCTATTGATCAATGTTTTCCCCGTCGTGGGGAGGTTGGCGGCAGGCATATCAAGTGTATCAATGTTTGCCCGTCGTGGGCAGGTTGGCGACAGGCACACCCAGTGTATATGTGTTGAGGGTACTTATGCACCTATTGATCAATGTTTTCCCTGTCGTGGGGAGGTTGGCGGCAGGCATACCCCGTGTATATGTGTTGAGGGTACTTATGCAGCTATTGATCAATGTTTTCCCCGTCGTGGGGAGGTTGGCGGCAGGCATATCCGTGTATATGTGTTGAGGGTACTTATGCACCTATTGTGGCGGCAGGCATATCCCGTGTATATGTGTTGAGTGTACTTATGCACCTATTGATCAATGTTTTCCCCGTCGGGGGGAGGTTGGCGGCAGGCATACCCCGTGTATATGTGTTGAGGGTACTTATGCACCTATTGATCAATGTTTTCCCCGTCGTGGGAGGTTGGCGGCAGGCATATCCCGTGTATATGTGTTGAGGGTACTTATGCACCTATTGTGGCGGCAGGCATATCCCGTGTATATGTGTTGAGGGTACTTATGCACCTATTGATCAATGTTTTCCCCGTCGTGGGGAGATTGGCGGCAGGCATATCCCGTGTATATGTGTTGAGGGTACTTAGGCACCTATTGATCAATGTTTTCCCCGTCGTGGGAGGTTGGCGGCAGGCATATCCCGTGTATCAATGTTTGTCCGTCGTGGGCAGGTTGGCGACAGGCATATCCTGTGTATATGTGTTGAGGGTACTTTAGCACCTATTGATCAATGTTTTCCCCGTCGTGGGCAGGTTGGCGGCAGGCATATCCCGTGTATATGTGTTGAGGGTACTTATGCAGTTATTGATCAATGTTTTCCCCGTTGCGGGGAGGTTGGCGGCAGGCATATCCCGTGTATATGTGTTGAGGGTACTTATGCACCTATTGATCAATGTTTTCCCCGCGTGGGGAGGTTGGCGGCAGGCATAGCCAGTGTATATGTGTTGAGGATACTTATGTAGCTATTGATCAATGTTTTCCCCGTCGCGGGGAGGTTGGCGGCAGGCATATCCCGTGTATATGTGTTGAGGGTACTTATGCACCTATTGATCAATGTTTTCCCGTCGTGGGGAGGTTGGCGGCAGGCATACCCAGTGTATATATGTTGAAGGTCCTTATTCACCTTTTGATCAATGTTTTCCCCGTCGGGGGGGAGGTTGGCGGCAGGCATATCCCGTGTATATGTGTTGAGGGTACTTATGCACCTATTGATCAATGTTTTCCCGTCGTGGGGAGGTTGGCGGCAGGCATTCCCAGTGTATATATGTTGAAGGTCCTTATTCACCTATTGATCAATGTTTTCCCCGTCGGGGGGAGGTTGGCGGCAGGCATATCCCGTGTATATGTGTTGAGGGTACTTATTCACCTATTGATCAATGTTTTCCCCGTCGTGGGAGGTTGGCGGCAGGCATATCCCGTGTATCAATGTTTTCCCGTCGTGGGTACCCAGGGTATATGTGTTGAGGGTACTTATTCACCATTGATCAATGTTTTCCCGTCGGGGGGAGGTTGGCGGCAGGCATATCCCGTGAATATGTGTTGGGGTATTTATTCACCTATTGATCAATGTTTTCCCCGTCGTGGGAGGTTGGCGGCAGGCATACCCAGTGTATATGTGTTGAGGGTACTTATACACCTATTGATCAATGTTTTCCCGTCGTGGGGAGGTTGGCGGCAGGCATACCCAGTGTATATATGTTGAAGGTCCTTATTCACCTTTTGATCAATGTTTTCCCCGTCGGGGGGAGGTTGGCGGCAGGCATATCCCGTGTATATGTGTTGAGGGTACTTATGCACCTATTGATCAATGTTTTCCCGTCGTGGGGAGGTTGGCGGCAGGCATTCCCAGTGTATATATGTTGAAGGTCCTTATTCACCTATTGATCAATGTTTTCCCCGTCGGGGGGAGGTTGGCGGCAGGCATATCCCGTGTATATGTGTTGAGGGTACTTATTCACCTATTGATCAATGTTTTCCCCGTCGTGGGGAGGTTGGCGGCAGGCATATCCCGTGTATCAATGTTTTCCCGTCGTGGGTACCCAGGGTATATGTGTTGAGGGTACTTATTCACCATTGATCAATGTTTTCCCGTCGGGGGGAGGTTGGCGGCAGGCATATCCCGTGAATATGTGTTGGGGGTACTTATGCACCTATTGATCAATGTTTTCCCCGTCGTGGGGAGGTTGGCGGCAGGCATAGCCAGTGTATATGTGTTGAGGATACTTATGTAGCTATTGATCAATGTTTTCCCCGTCGCGGGGAGGTTGGCGGCAGGCATATCCCGTGTATATGTGTTGAGGGTACTTATGCACCTATTGATCAATGTTTTCCCGTCACGGGGAGGTTGGCGGCAGGCATACCCAGTGTATATATGTTGAAGGTCCTTATTCACCTTTTGATCAATGTTTTCCCCGTCGGGGGGAGGTTGGCGGCAGGCATATCCCGTGTATATGTGTTGAGGGTACTTATGCACCTATTGATCAATGTTTTCCCGTCGTGGGGAGGTTGGCGGCAGGCATTCCCAGTGTATATATGTTGAAGGTCCTTATTCACCTATTGATCAATGTTTTCCCCGTCGGGGGGAGGTTGGCGGCAGGCATATCCCGTGTATATGTGTTGAGGGTACTTATTCACCTATTGATCAATGTTTTCCCCGTCGTGGGGAGGTTGGCGGCAGGCATATCCCGTGTATCAATGTTTTCCCGTCGTGGGTACCCAGGGTATATGTGTTGAGGGTACTTATTCACCATTGATCAATGTTTTCCCGTCGGGGGGAGGTTGGCGGCAGGCATATCCCGTGAATATGTGTTGGGGTATTTATTCACCTATTGATCAATGTTTTCCCCGTCGTGGGGAGGTTGGCGGCAGGCATACCCAGTGTATATGTGTTGAGGGTACTTATACACCTATTGATCAATGGTTTCCCGTCGTGGGGAGATTGACGGCAGGCATATCCCGTGTATATGTGTTGAGGGTACTTATGCACCTATTGATCAATGGTTTCCCGTCGTGGGGAGATTGACGGCAGGCATATCCCGTGTATATGTGTTGAGGGTACTTATGCAGCTATTGATCAATGTTTTCCCCGTCGCGGGGAGTTTGGCGGCAGGCATATCCCGTGTATATGTGTTGAGGGTACTTATGCACCTATTGATCAATGTTTTTCCGTCGTGGAGAGGTGGGCGGCAGGCATACCCAGTGTATATGTGTTGAGGGTTCTTATTTACCTACTGATCAATGTTTTCCCGTTGTGGGGAGGTCGGCGGCAGGCATACGCCGTGTGTCAATGTTTTCCCCGTCGTCGGGAGATTGGCGGCAGGCATACCCAGTGTATATGTGTTCAGGGTACTTATTCACCTATTGATCAATGTTTTCCCGTCGTTGGGAGGTTGGCGGCAGGCATATCCCGTTTATATGTGTTGAGGGTACTTATGCACCTATTGATCAATGTTTTCCCCGTCGTGGGAGGTTGGCGGCAGGCATATCCCGTGTATATGTGTTGAGGGTACTTATGCACCTATTGATCAATGTTTTCCCGTCGTGGAGAGGTGGGCGGCAGGCATACCCAGTGTATATGTGTTGAGGGTTCTTATTTACCTATTGATCAATGTTTTCCCGTTGTGGGGAGGTCGGCGGCAGGCATACTCCGTGTGTCAATGTTTTCCCCGTCGTGGGGAGATTGGCGGCAGGCATACCCAGTGTATATGTGTTCAGGGTACTTATTCACCTATTGATCAATGTTTTCCCCGTCGTGGGGAGGTTGGCGGCAGGCATATCCCGTGTATATGTGTTGAGGGTACTTATGCACCTATTGATCAATGTTTTCCCCGTCGCGGGGAGGTTGGCGGCAGGCATATCCCGTGTATATGTGTTGAGGGTACTTATGCACCTATTGATCAATGTTTTCCCATCGTGGAGAGGTGGGCGGCAGGCATACCCAGTGTATATGTGTTGAGGGTTCTTATTTACCTATTGATCAATGTTTTCCCGTTGTGAGGAGGTTGGCGGCAGGCATACTCCGTGTGTCAATGTTTTCCCCGTCGTCGGGAGATTGGCGGCAGGCATACCCAGTGTATATGTGTTCAGGGTACTTATTCACCTATTGATCAATGTTTTCCCGTCGTTGGGAGGTTGGCGGCAGGCATACCTTGTGTATCAATGTTTTCCCCGTTGTGGGGAGGTTGGCGGCAGGCATACTCCGTGTGTCAATGTTTTCCCCGTCGTCGGGAGATTGGCGGCAGGCATACCCAGTGTATATGTGTTCAGGGTACTTATTCACCTATTGATCAATGTTTTCCCGTCGTTGGGAGGTTGGCGGCAGGCATACCTTGTGTATCAATGTTTTCCCCGTTGTGGGGAGGTTGGCGGCAGGCATACTCCGTGTGTCAATGTTTTCCCCGTCGTGGGGAGATTGGCGGCAGGCATACCCTGTGTATATGTGTTGAGGGTACTTATTCACCTATTGATCAATGTTTTCCCGTCGTGGGGAGTTTGGCGGCAGGCATACCCTGTGTATATATGTTGAAGGTATTTATTCACCTATTGATCAATGTTTTCCCGTCGTGGGGAGGTTGGCGGCAGGCATACCCTGTGTATCAATGTTTTCCCCGTTGTGGGGAGGTTGGCGGCAGGCATACTTCGTGTATCAATGTTTCCCCGTTGTGGGGAGGTTGGCGGCAGGCATACCCCTGTATAAGACATCAAGAATGACACCGTGGTAGGTAACTAGACAGAACCCGGTTCCAATATGAGGATATTTGGACGGTGCTGTCAGGCAACCGTCCTAAGTAGAGGGAATGCTTTTCTACTAGAAACCAAAGAACACCAGATGAAAGTAGTACCATATGCGAGGCTGTAAATGCTCAAAAGATCCGTATATTGACAAAACATTGATAAACAAGAGCATCAAGAATTGCAGGGCAATCTATAGTCCCTTACCGGCCCAAACAAGCAGTTTACAGACACTTCCTATGATGGAGGTCAAAGATCAAGATCAAGGTCACAATGACCTTATTTTGGTAAGCGACACACCGCTACCCCAAGATGTATTCACATACCAAGTTTGGTATCTCTAAGTGTTATAGTATTGAAAATACTGTCCAGACAAGCATTTTCTATGACAGAAGTCACAGGTCAAGGTCACAATGACCTTATTTTGGTACGCAACACATCGTTATCCCAAGAGGTCACAGGTCAAGGTCACAGTGATCTTATTTTGGTACGCGACACACCACTATCACAAGATGTATTCACATACCAAGTTTGGTATCTCTAAGTGTTATAGTATTGAAAATACGGTCCAGACAAGCATTTTCTATGACAGAAGTCACAGGTCAAGGTCACAATGACCTTATTTTGGTACGCGACACACCATTATCCCAAGATGTATCCACACACTAAGTTTGGTATCTCTAAGTGTTATAGAATTGAAAATACGGTCCGGACAAGCATTGTCTATGCATTTTCTATGACAGAGGTCACAGGTCATGGTCACAGTGACCTTATTTTGGTACGCCGCTATCCCAAGATGTATCCACATACCAAGTTTGGTATCTCTAAGTGTTATAGTATTGAAAATACGGTCCGGATAAGCATTTCCTATTCGTTTTCTATGACAGAGGTCACAGGTCAAGGTAACAATGACCTTATTGAGGGATAAACAATTGCCGCTGTCCGTCTGTCCTTCCATCCGTTCGTCCGTCCGTTCCCATAACTTTGGTAATGCCTCATCCGATTTCAATACTATTGTGCACAAATGTTCACCACCTTAGTACGCAAAACCGTTTTGTTTTTTTCGAAATTTGATTTTGGTCAATACTTTCTGAGTGGCACCGTCCATCAGCACTGTCAGTGCATTGATTTATATTGGTAGACCCTGGGTAAACATAAATGATGGAAATTAGACAGTCAATTGGTACATTTGTCTAATTCCTAAAACATGTTTTATTGTATTACTTCCTAAGTGAAGTATCAGACAACATCCCCATATAATAAAAAAAAAACTTATTTCGTTAAGCAAATATATTACTTTGAACGAAATGTTTGGCATTGACAAGGATTGCCCATTCTGTCATTGATTAAAATCCGCTAAAATATACTCAGTTGTAAAAGAAAGTGGACACTGAGTTTTGTTTAGATTTAATTGTATAAAGTTTTTTTAGAATTAAATTGACAAATTCCAAAATGAATATGCTATGTTTGGTACCAAAGTTTTTATCATTCCATTGCCAATATCATGCTGTCATTTGTTTTTCAATAGGTCGAATCATTAAGGGACTGTCGCTTGATAAAGAGGATAGGGTGTAAAGTAAAATTTTCAAAGTGTCCAGTTTCCTTTGCAACTGAGTATATGTTCAGAAAACAGTGTTATAGTTTCAAATTCGTAATTTTAAAGTTACGTCCTTTTTCATTGAAACGACAACGATTTTCGATAGCCTATAAAAGTATGATCCCAACATATTTGCTTTATTTTTATCACCGACTTTGTTTACGAATGTTATTAATTGTCATATCTATATAGCCACGTTATCAATGACCCTCAACATACACGGCTTCGTATATCGTCTATGGAATCTGGGAAAAGTGAAACGTCATATAGGGCCCTGATGGAACTGACTTACATGTGATACATTTATTATGTTCAGTATATATTTGGTCAAATCACTATTCTGCTCCCTTTCATATTTAAAGATAATAGCGAGCACAGCTCGCGTCGCGAAGCGACGCGAGCGCAAGCGAGCTCCTATGGTATCATGCAGGTGAAAAGTAAACATTGAGCTGATCCTTTTGAAAAGTCTTGGGTCATTTACGGTAGTTTATGGGCGACAACAAACGTAAAGTAGCATATTTTGTTACGAAATTAACAAGAAAAGCAGTCGTAGAAATCATTAAGAATAGTGGTTTTCAAGCAGAATGAGGTGAAAAAGCATAAAAAACTTTTCTCGAACCCATCCAAAAGTGACAATGAAATTGCATTTTTACCTATGTCGCCAAAATGGCCATTACCCGGAAACACAGCCCTAAGTGTTAAATTGTACATTGTTCATTGGCCAAAATTCGTCAACAAAATTCAGAATTTAATAAAGCAGATTTCGTGTCGCAGAAATTTACATGTCACTCTCATACTCTTTTGTTAACCGATTATAATAAACAAATGATTTGATAACTGCTGTGTTTAAAAATAAATGAACAATTGCACCGGAAGTACATTGTCGTAGCTTTCCGCCGTATCGGAATATGCCGAACTATCAATCGTTTTAATTCGTGACCTTATTTACATACTCGGAAAACCCGATATGTTTTCCGAATTCTCGAAAGATTACGAATGCGGCTGGACATTCTCGTCAGCCAATCGTCTTTATGACGGAAATAAATTTATGCATTAATGAATATGTATAACACGTGCTTCCTGTCGTCTGCATTGTGTTTGTAAACAATCGTGGGAACTGTCAAAAAAACGTCAACGCAGTGTGGCTTGTCTCTGTAAATCACAGGTATTCGGTTCAAACACACACATTTATTTATTTAAACAGTGCTTCTGTTTTTACAATGAATAACACTTACATATCAAGAAATGATACAGTAATAACAATGAATTGACTGACAGTAAACAAAATGTAGACCAACCATAGACCTGTATGACGGACACACAGCTACAGTGCACTACTATTTAACATGGGTGACCACACGTATCATGCAAATCCTGACAACAGTTACCAACAAGAATGCCACTCGGCTGACTTAGTTGACCATACATATTCATCCAAAAAAGGCAATTCTTTTCAACAACAATGTGCGGAAC
Organism: Cyrtodaria siliqua; assembly: GCA_037043455.1. Classification (NCBI taxonomy): domain Eukaryota; kingdom Metazoa; phylum Mollusca; class Bivalvia; order Adapedonta; family Hiatellidae; genus Cyrtodaria; species Cyrtodaria siliqua. The sequence continues at coordinate 179,692 of JAWPHD010002115.1, read as the reverse complement.
ATTCTCCTTCTCACATCTCTTTAGAAAAGCAAACATTTTTGGTGCATAATGTACCTGGTGATGGCAATTGTTTTTTTCACTGTCTCAGCACTGTTTTTCACGGTGATATTTCAGAAACAAAACGCTACAGACATTCAATATGTACTAGCGTGTATCGCAATTGGAACCAGTGGAAAGAGACGGCCAAACTTTATCATAACCCTTCCATTACATCATTTTCTTACTGGGGCTCAATGATAAAACTCAATGGGTCGGCCACAGCATGTGAAATTGAGGCAGCATCAAACATTTATGACTGCAAAATTAAAGTATGGCTTAAAGGGGAAGCAGACAATTTTACGTCGACAACATTTCTCCCTGAAAATGGTGACGATTCCTCTCGGATCACAATACATTTATTACTTGACAATAACCATTTTCAGCTATTGAGACCAAACAAAATCAGTCAATCTGAGCCTGACTATGTTGCTACAAAAATGACAACTCAGTCAAAAGCACAGATGGAAACTCAGCCTCAAAATGGCTATTCTTTCATGAAAACGGAAGTTAAGAAAACACATGCAATCCTAGATGAGCATGACTATGCCTCCAAAACAAACAACAACAAAAAAAGTTTGGGTGAATTCATCATTTTTTCACCAAAACCAAATAAAATACAGGGCAAACAACACTTGCAAAAAGAAAAGACTCATTCAAAAAAGTCGGATCGGAGTTCTTTGCACTTACATGTACGTTGTAGGAAGCTAGGCATTGAGTATGAGTATCCTCCAAAAGAAGAAACTGAAGCAGAACATAAATTAAGATTACGTAGAATAACTTCCAAAGTTAAAAGAAAACTTAAACAGGTTCAGGTTGACATGGAAAAAAGTAAAACACCGCAGGCCCCCCATTCAACTGACAATCAGAGACATGATGGACACACAGCTACAGTAAAATTAAACATGGGTGATCACACATATCCGGCAAAACTTGAAAACCCTTTTCAACAACAATATCATCAAGATTATCCTTCATCTTCCTCTCGCATATCATTTGCCAATCAGGATTTTTCGGTGCATAATGTGCCTGGGGATGGCAATTGTTTTTTTCACTGTCTCAGCACTGTTTTTCACGGTGATCTTTCTCAAACAAAAAACTACAGACATACAGTATGTACCAGTGTGTACCGCAATTGGGACCTGTGGGAAGAGACAGCTAAACTTACTCATACCCCGTCCATTACACCATTCTCTTACTGGGGTTCTATGATAAAACTCGATGGGTGGGCCACAGCATGCGAAATTGAGGCAGCATCAAAAATATATGACTGCAATATCAAAGTCTGGCTAAAAGGGGAAGCAAATACGTTTACGCTAACAACATTTCTCCCTGAAAATGGTGAGGATTCCGAACAGATTACAATACATTTATTACTTGAAAATAATCATTTTCAAGTATTGAGACCAAACACAATGATCCAATCTGAACCCGACTATGTCGCTACAAAAATAACCGTACAGCCCCACCAAAAAGTACTACAGCCCTCCAAAAAAGTTAAATCTAAACAAACACATAAAATCTCAGATGAACATGACTATGCCTCCAAAACAAACAGAAAAAGAAAAAGTTTGGGTGAATTTCTCATTTATTCCCCAAAATCAAATAAAATACGACGAAAACTTTCCACAAATGCCACAACAGAAAACAAAAAATCACAAAAATCTGATCACAGCTCCTTGCATTCACTTTGTAGGAAGCTAGGCATTAAATATGAGTATCCTCCAGAAAAAGAAACTGAAGCAGAACAGAAATTAAGAATACGTCGATTAAATTACAAAGTTAAAACACAACTTCAACAGGTTGACATGGACAAAAGTCAAATACCGGAGGCCCCGCCTCCAACTAATAACGTTGGTTTTGACAGAGCCATGGATTCAATCCGGGCATTTGAATTGAAACAAATGTCATATCAAATCAATCAGTGTAGAATTTGTCATGAAAGACGAATTGACATGAAAATGGCAACTTCTGACATATGTAGGCGCTGTAAAAATGAAAAAGATACCGTAAAAATGTTTTCAGCTGAAAATAACATGGACCCCCAAAAAATGCCCGATGAATTGCAAGATTTGACCGTGGTAGAACAACAACTGATTTCACGAATATCTCCATGCATTAATGTACATATGCTAAAGCATGGGGGAATTGCTTCCAGTGGCCACTGCGTAACATTTCCACAGGAAGTTAATGAGCCTGCACAAATTTTTCCAAGGTTACCACAAGAAATGAAAATAATAAGGGTAAGGAAACAAGGGAAGAATGACACTTCTAAAGATTTTCGAGTTCGTCGTTTCACAATTCAGTCTGCTCTTTCATGGCTAAAACTTAATAATAAAGCATATTCTGACATAATAATAAGTCAAGAAAGATTAGACAATTTACCAATAGATGGTGAACTCTCTGACATTACAACAGTAGAATATCAAGCAAATACTACTCATGGAAATGACAAAGGTCCCGCAAATGATCAAACTGATCCTGGTGAAATAGAGGGGGATACACATTCTTCTGTTCTTTTACCAGAACCGGCGGTTGACCTCCGTAAACAGGTTGAAACTATTGTTGAAGAAGTCGTTGGTGAGAATCATGGTGGTGTGACAAAAAATAAACAAGGCACAATAACAATACCCTGGCCTACCAGAAGTAACATACCAGTATCTGAGTTTACAACACAATACTTCTTCACACTTGCCTTTCCCACTCTTTTCCCATATGGTACTGCAGATTTCTATATCAATCGTCCACGAACGTTCTCTTCTCTTGGAGATTGGGCAGACCATTTGCTTTGGTATGAGGATGGACGATTTGCTAAGCATCAGTTCTTTAAGTTTGTTGTTCACAATATGATCATGCGCAAAAGAGCTGTTGAAAACAGTAACTTTATTGTTAATCAACAGCTTGGTGATCGCCATCTTACAGTTTCTGATTTAAAAGAACAATTACAAAAAGGTGATGCGTCTACAGCAAAAAAAATCCTTTATTTTGGTGCCTCTCTCAGGGGTACTTCACAGTACTGGGGACAGAGAGCTAAAGAGCTTCGCTCTTTAATCCAATTCAAAATTAATGAAGGAAGTGGTCTGCCCTCCTTTTTCACAACTGGAAGTTGTGCAGAGTACCACTTTAAGCCACTCAGAAGACTGCTTGCTATATATGTAAAAGCAACTACCGGCACCGACCCAGATCTAAATGACAGAACTATTTTATTTTCTACACTGCAGGCAAATACGCACATTGTAGCACAATATTTCGACTTAAGAACACAGTCATATTTCAAAGAAGTGATGGGACCAGTTTTTGGCGTGGATGCATTTTGGTACCGTCAGGAATTTGCCAAATCTAGAGGTATGGTGCACTGGCACGGACTTTGCTGGCGTTCAGACAAAGAACCACACAAACTAATCCATGAGGCTTTAAAAGAAGGACTAACTGAGGAAAATTGTGCTCAGAGGCTATCAGAATGGGCATCCAATACTTTTGGATTATCAGCATCACATCCAGCTGGAACTGATGACCATGGGCAACCAAGAAAAGATCTCTGGCCACCACCAGAAGGCAGTGCACCAGTACCTCCAGAAGAGAAAAATCCATTGGTGAAGTTACTAATGGACGTCAGTGTTTCACAAGAAACATTACTTGAAGACCATCTTCTTTTAACCAATAGGTTCAATATTCATCGCTGCTCAGACTATTGCCTCACAACTCCAAAGTCTAAGGCATCACATCAAAATAAGAAGCTATGTCGGATGGAATTCCCCAAAACTCCTAGGCTATCTCCAGAAATGGTGAAAGACAGGAATGGTTCCCTGCGACTGGAAATGTCCAGGGACCACCAAATGCTAGTCCAGCATTCAATGTTTCATACCCAAGCCTGGAGAGCAAATGGAGACATATCGCTCATTCTTTCGAAGAGCGGCACAGAAAATCCATCTGTAGATGAAATTTTAGCCACAGAAAAGTATATCACTGGGTATGCGTGCAAAGGAAACCAGCCAACTGGAGCAGTTGCTGATTTATTTAAAGACATGGTTAACTGTGCTGATGACTCAACAGGAGCATCTGCAAAATCTTTGTGCACAAAACTGCTGATGGGCACAGTGAAACGTGACATTTCAGCAGTTGAAGCGTCTTATGAGTTATCTTCTCTACCATTGTATCGTTCCAGCCATACTTTTCAGTCTGTAAGTTTATCTGGTTCGAGAGTATTTGAGCGGGACGGGTCAACACTAACAAGAAATACTCCTCTTGACCGATATATACAGCGCAATGATGAAGACACATCTTCATTCTACAATTATATATGTAAACATGGGAAAGTACCTGTCATCAATGGTAGCTCCACTCAAGCAACATGGCCCCTTGATGATTCATATTGCAGGACAATGCTGCTTCTACACTGGCCTAATTGGAGAAACATTTCAGACATCAAAGATGACACTACATCATGGACAGACAAAATGATTAACTTTCTTGAATCTGATATTTGTCCAAATTTTCTCAAAGCAGATGTGGAAAGAGTGAAGAAACCCAGCCATGAACACCCACAGGAAGATGACGATGACTTAGTCGATAATGAAAATTTGGAGGAACCAGAATGGATGGATCTTGTTCGACCGAATGTCAATTTTGATGACATCTCTTCTGACTTCATGTATGACGATGGGGGAGCAGATTATGATTGGGGTCAAATGTCATTAGAATATCCAACAGGGTTGGGATTATCTTGGCTTGAAAAGCTCAATGAATTGTCAGAGGATGATGATGAAGCTTTACATTTTCCCGAAGTGCAACTGTTACAAATGAATGATGATCAGCTGTTTGCTTTCAATATCATTTTGCAAAGGCTTATGGATTACAAGCAGGTCCAAGATAATCAAAATTTTCAGCCATTACGATTGGTTGTTTCAGGTACCGCTGGTTCCGGTAAATCATATCTAATCAAATGTCTAGTAAAAGCAATAAGAACTGTCTTTCAATCCAACAAATCTGTCCAAGTCTTATGTCCAACAGGAAATAGCGCTAACCTGATCTCTGGTGTTACCCTGCACAGTTTCCTTAAAATACCAACCACTCATAGAGGACATGAAATGAAACCACCAGATGGAACAACAGGAATTACTCTTCAAGATAACTGTGCAGGTGTGCATGCCCTTCTTATAGATGAGCGATCTCTCATTGGGGCAACTACACTTGGCTGGATGGAGTTTCATTGTAGTTATGGAATGTCTGCAGGGTCCAAGTCTACCCAATCTTGGGGTGGGATTCCTGTTGTTGTTTTTTTGGGTGATGATGTGCAGCTACCCCCAGTTCTGGATTCTCCTGTGTACAACAGTAGCGGTAAATCATCTGCTGCAATTCATGGGGCCATGGTATGGCAAGAATTCCAGACGGTTGTTAACCTGAAAAACATTATTCGGCAAGGGAATGAGGAACAACAGTTTCGAGACACATTGATGGCCTTAAGACAATACAAAACTACACAGGATCAGGCAAAATGGCTCCAAAACTTCCAGTGGAATAATTTGAAATCAACTCATGGAGTAGCCCTTCTGACACGCATGTCTGACAGAGGGCTTTTTGTTTTTCCAACTCATGAAGAGGAATGGCAACACAACAAAGCCAAACTGATGGAAGCAAACAAAACCTTTCCAGTTGCTAAATTGAAAGCTGAGACCAAAGGTCCCCACTCAAAAACTGGAGAAAGTGAAAAAGCTGGTGGCTTAATCAACACCCTTTTCTTGTGCAAAAATGCAAAAGTCATGTTGTCCGTCAATCTCTGTGTGCAATATGGACTTTTCAATGGAGCAATTGGAACAGTAGCAGACATTATATACCTCCATGGGAAAAAACCAGCAGACTCCCTGCCTGATGTTGTCATGGTTGAGTTTCCTAATTATAGTGGTCGTCAATTTTTAAAGCAGAACAATAAGCTTATTCCTCTTGTTCCAGTGCAAAGAAAACTAGATTGCAGATGTCATTTTTGCAGAAGAAAGCAAATCCCACTTCGACTTGGTTGGGCAACCACCATACATCGTTGCCAAGGAATGACCATTGGAGAGGGAGAACCAAATAGATATATAGTTATCAATCCTGGCACAAGAAGCTTTGAATCAAGAAATCCTGGTGCACTTTTTGTAGCACTTTCCCGAGCAAAGTCAACGGGAGCAGGGAATACTGATCCAGATTTTGCATGGAATCCCTCAGTTTTTGTAAATGAGGACAGATTATGTCATGTTGTATGCACAGCAACAACAAGAGCAAGAGCAAATGAAATTGCTAGAATACAGAATCTGGCAAAACAGACTCAACATCAGTTTGTTCTGTTGTATGGTAACACACAAATACTCTCTTCCATTCAAGAGCTCATTGACACTGCTGCCATCTACGAAGAGTAGATTAAATAACCGATATAAATGTATACTGTTATCTTTTACATGTCATTTGAACTACCAAAATACAGAGGTGGGTGATATGATAATCGCTAACCTCTGATATTGGTCTCATTTCTTATAAAATACATTACATACAATTAGTATTCTAATTCTATACTTATTGCTGTCCGGTTAGCGCTGTCAGTAGCGCACTCGCTTCGCACCAATGCAAAACGGGGGTGATTCCCTGTCTCGGCATTGTGAGAGGTTATGGTGGTCGTCCAATCAGACAGGTGGGTCCCCACCCCCACACACTCCCACGGGTTTCCTCCCGCATGGAGACCACATCAACGCCATCATCCGCACCATCGAGAGTGATTTGTATAAGCTATGTAGCTTGTTTCGTAATCAATGTAAAATAAAGTTCTTAATTTTTTTCCTTAAATTAGTATTCATACTAATATTGATCGCATAGTTGCACTTTTAACCATGTCTTTTGCCATGTAGTTTTTAATGCTTTCAGTGGCTAAAAGTGGTTTATCTCGCAATAATGATTTTTGATGCCTGCCTTAACCCTGGAATATACGCATTTTCTAAGCCATTTATTTCTTAACATACAACTCACATGTACTGGTAACAGACATTTAATTGTATGTTATATACCTCAACTGCAGTACCATAAAAACTAATCCATATTCTTACAACTGTCTGCAAACAAAATCATCTACATATGATTATACAGTCACGGTGCTAGGTAGTATCTCAAGTGCTGTTTACTTCTATATGCAAACTCTAACATTTCTTTCAGAGGTGGGTGATATGATAATCGCTAACCTCCGTTTCTTACCCGACTTTCTTCAGTAACAACACTTCCTCCTTCTTGTTCACCACTATACAGTTTCAGTGCCTTTCATGAAGCGCTTTGTTATATATTAACAATACTGCTCCAACCAACAGCACCCAACATGTATTCAACATGGCCATTTAAATGTATTCACCACCATGTGCAAATGATGTTTGCAGTGAAAATGCATGGCATTCTATAAATGTTAAAGTAAACCTATTCAGTCAGAATTAGTTTATTATTACATTAATGTTTGGATTGTATATAAGTTAGAATATATGGTAAACTGTGACAGGAAATATACTACAAAATAGAAAGTTTGGTCTCTGCAATATGGTTCAATTACGGTAAACACTGAGAGCTTTTCAATTAATTAATGAGTAATGACCTCTTACCAGGTTCTCTAGTATCAATATTCTGACCATTAACATAACATAGTACATGTACTATACCTTCCAATTATCCAACAATTGAAAGTTAAAGCATTGAAGTTATTTTGTGCTATATTTTAGCCCAATCCCCTTAGTTGTTCTGAATTAATTCATTATAAATGAGAAATTATTAAGCATTCACATATTTACATCACTTTTTTTATTTCAACTACCACTTGTAATTTTTGGGAGTGTTATTGAAGAGGTGGGCGATATGGTAATCGCTAACCTCTCTGCAAACTCTCATAATTAATATATATATATAATTATATTTTTGTGGATTTTTTTTTTAATCATCCATATCTGCAGATAAAATCAGTTACTATATACTTTATTCTATGTTTTAGAGTTTAAAGTCACGTTAGGTGCTGCCTTGATTGTAATGTCCAATCACCAGGTACATACATATAGGCATCTATAACTAAATTAATGTATATCATGATTACGTTTTGATACGGTAAAATAATAATTGGCATAAAGCTTCTCTATAACTTACTTATCTCGAACCAGTTGCCATTACAATCAATAATTACTTACAATTGTTTTTGTATATTTTAGCATGTTACAACATATCATTATTGCGACTGATTCCAGAGGGAGATTCCTGGATACATATATAAAGAAACATAAACCGTTTCCGTTAGACTGGACAATTTCGCTAATCGTCATGCCAGGGTCACGTCATGTAACTGTCTCAGTTACATGCATCCATCAAAACAAAAATGGCACATACACCCTCTCAAAACACCACCATTTTAATAGCTGCAGGCATTTGTAACCTAACAGACAAATACAAACACAAAGATGGCACACAAATAACATACAACCAGTCTAATAAAACTGAACAAATAATAGAAGAATTAAGGGACATTTCAGAACACTTCAAACATGAAACAGTTTCGTTAAAAATAGCAACCATTCCATCTGCATCAATTCAAAAATATACTTCATTTCAACAATTAAAACAAAGGCTTACCAAAAGTATTTTCACAACACAAGAAATACAACAGCAACAGACTGACTTAGAAAAAGACATTATGACAATAAATGAGGAAATTTGCAATATCAATGCTGCAAATGAGGTTACAACTGTTAGGTGGGACAGAGACATAATGAAAACAACAATAAAGAAAAGGGGGGAAAATGGGACAAATACAAAAAAAATAACGAAGTTTGTGTACGGCAACATGTATGACGGAGTACATGCCAAAAATGAACTGTCTGAAAAGTGGTTTAAAGTTTTGTGTCGTGCCATTGTGGTCGATATGGACGGAGATGGTCATGACAATTTTGTATTGAGCGACGACGAACAGGACACAAACGACACCTGGGACTTTAAAAGAATCTGATACATCACACACATAATTTCAATATGTTTCAACCTTAATGCACTGCATAAGTATTCCACGTATATATATTGTTCTTGTATATATTTCTGTTAGGTGGGTGATATGATAATCGCTAACCTTTCCATATATACCAGTTTCAATCCCAGTGTAAGCTCATATATCTTCATTATTAATGGGCATAAATATTCTACATATGTTTATTCAACATACCTGTATCTGTTTACATTTCATGTTACATAATTTTGATAGGTGGGTGATATGATAATCGCTAACCTTACAAAAAATTATAGTCAAACTTTCAATAATACAGTAATTCACTTTACCAATTATTTATCGATTTCTTAATTCTTAGCAAATTTAAAGTTACATACATCATGTACATTTTCAAAACCAACTTCGAAAAGAATTTTATTTGTTTATTTACATTGTTTTTGAAAGACATGCATTTCACATCCACACTGCGTTGACAATAATTTACTATATAACTTAAATTACTTAAGTCATAAATTAGTATTAAAAACACACACACAAACAACATATCACTCTGCAGACAGTTTCCCAGGCAATACCAAAAAAAGTTAACAGTCTGCTGCCACCTAAATGTGAGTACATATATTATTCAGATTGATGTTCTTGTTCCAGTTCGTTTGTTTGTGTTCATTACCTTTTACCTGAAAAATGGATTATTCAGATCATTTATTTTCAACAATACCAGGACCCCATTAACATACACTACGTTTCTATGTTGAATCCTGTTAATACTACATCCCTGCAAATTTCATTAAACATACTGTACTGTACAGAGCTGTGCTCGCCTTATAGGTTTTACCTATTTCATATTACTATACCACGGTAATTGGTATTATTAGTACTGTATAACGGAAATAAAACAGATAAAAAGAAGCACAAAAAAATCCGGCTTCATTTTTTGTTCACCATAATTGTTCCGAGCGCAACATATTTTCCGTGCAGTTATATTGAAAGTTAAGCCTGCCAGAGGTATATTAGCCTAATAAAGATCATACCCTTGGACAATATCATTGTCATCGGGAAACTCGAAGTCGTGATATTGTCATTAGATGGAGGCTCCTTCAACTGTTCATCAATACAAAAACAAGTCTCTAGCGAGCCAGACAAATAAGCTAAGCTGAGCTAACAAACACCGCTTTTGGAGTGAATAGTTTCTTCATTAAAAAAAAAAGATAAAAAGAACCACAAAACAATCCGGCTTCATTTTTTGTTCACCATAATTGTTCCGAGCGCAACATATTTTCCGTGCAGTTATATTGAAAGTTAAGCATGTACAGACACTAGATTCTTTTTGGAAATTATAACTAGTGAAGTTTCTGGAACTACTTATTTTGTATTTTGCCTATATCATCTATTTTAGAAACAAACTACTTGGCGCTCTGGAAGCAGCGTACGCGAGTGACATCAAATGTGAACAAATTGGCACACTATCGCGGCAATTTATTTATCAATTTGCAAACTTAACTGACTGTCATATTCCGCAGTCAAAGATGACACATACTTTGAGAAGATGGAAACAAAAGAACAATGTAGCATGTCTGTACAATTCAATAAACTTTTATTTTGTAGTACCAAATTAATTTCCCTGAGGATAAACACCTATTTCGTTGTCAGATATGCACCTGACTGAAGGAAATATTATTTTTTATACAAAAGTTCATTAACTCGCCAATGGGACTATCACAAACCACAGAATGTACGAACTTTCCTTTTACTATGGTTTTGGATGACAGTTTTGAACGAGTATACAGTCTTAAGGTCATCATAAAAACTTGTTGGTTTGCTGTACTCCGACCAAACTTAAGTGGGTATGTAGGCTGGACCTTTCCTGTTTTAATGTATCTCATTCAAGACACTATATAACATACCAAATAATGGCAAAATTACAATACAAACCAGTCATCAAAACTCTATCCAGATGCTCAGGTCATATAATAATGTTTGTGTCGTTTTCACGGGTTCTTAAAATACCCGTGATTAAATATGCGTGATTAAATATGCGTGAAATGAATTGTGAGTTGGTAACTCCGGTTTTGGGGTTTGGCCTGGCTGGTTTAAAGCCGTTTATATTAAGTTATATATATATATATATATAATTTTTATATATAAGTTATGCGCAAAATGAAAATATGGACAATTCCGGAATTGCTCTGCGCAAAGTAAGAATGCTTAAAATGCGCGGTTCAATTTCGGAATCATCCATAGGCAAAGTACGAATTTGGACGAAGCGGGAATATTTCTGTTATCGTTTTTGCGCTAGGTAGAAATTGAGACAAAGTAGGAATATTTTCGTTAAACATATTTAATGGTATATTGGTTGATTTTTTTTCTTCATTCATTCCAACATAATATTAGTATTGGAAATTCTAAATAATTGAATTGAATTGGGGTTTTAAGACGCACCAACACATGAAAAGGTTATATGGCGCCTAACAGGCATGAACATGCCAGGCTCATCTTCCATGTACATCGAGATAAAATATGGAAAATAGGCCTAGAACCTTCTCACCCTGAACTGCAGAGTTGCTGCAAATTATACCGTAGACACTCCATTTACGCCGGAGCCACGTTATTGTTTTTCTGCCACTGCTCTTTTGATGCGAGCGAGATAGCACCTGAAACAATGCAGGGATCTTGATGAAGACCTTTAATGAACATGAACAAAAAATGGTAAAATGAACATGAGTTTGAGGGGATTCTACCCCTCTGCCTACCCCTCCAAAGGGATCTGCAGTGGCCCTGTTCTTTGCCCCGTGACCAAACGGGGGCCCCCGGGAACCACACGGGGCAAAATTCTAAATAAATAAAATCGCTATTAAATCCAGAATATGTCTGGATCATTGATATAAATAGATATATACGTATTGTTACAATATGTGATAGTGCAAATATAATTATAAAACATGAAAGAGATTCATCTTTACTAGATGTCGAAAAGGGATATACAAACGGGTATCTTAAGGTTAACATGTTGCTAGAGAAACACGGCTTTATGTATGTTTGGAATAACCCATATGTAAAACATATTAATACATTTTATCATGCAATAATTTTCTGCCCAATAAAGGGGTGACCTATTAAATGTTGCTTTATTTGGCACTTACCAATAGAGCAAATCAATGCGGAATCCCTCGACGTTTATTGTGCGTAACGTTATATGACGCCATGCACGTAACATTGCCTGACGTCATAAAACAAACAAAAAACAACAACATGGCGACGTCGATAAGCGTACCATTCTGAGAAATAGGTAATAATAGTAATTCATACAGAAAATATAGATAATCTACATGATCAATAGAATATTATGTCAATGCCTTTTACTATCAAGTTTATTAGGCTCGGCACGAAAACGAAGAATGTCTCGGCAGAGACTCGCCATTCTTCGTTTTCAAAGCCTTGCCTAATAAACTTGATAGTAAAAGGCACTGACATAATATTCTCTATATTATGTATTTCATACAACGATTACTAGTTGAATGTTTATAAGAATTAAGATCCAACATTAATACGAGTCGTGTACTCACTTTGTATGAAGTCGTTAAAGAAAGTATACTGAAGAAACACGCCAAAACGGAATACCCCGATTTGCACGAGAAAGATTTTGCAAGTTGAATTTCCTAAAGCTTACCATCACATGGAATATTCCCGTATCCATCAGCAGTTGCTGCTATACTGAATTTCACACGAAGCTTGTGTTCATTAAGAACCATCAAGACCACTCCAATTCTTTTTTTAAGATTTATGAAGATTTGATATTTTTTTTAGTAACGACTACATGTGATATGCTCTCGAATCTGGTAAACAAATACATATTGGATGCTAGATCAACATGATTGCATTTTAAGGACTAACTGGTTATGTCATGCAGATCAATTTACGAGGGGTGTTTCGAAAGTAATGTCACAACCGTAATATTAGCAAAAGTAAAGAGTTACTCAAAATGATATCCCCTCTTACAGAAATACAACGTTTTAGGCGTTTTATCCAATTTTGGAAACATTTTTCATAATGTCCTGTTTGGGTACAGTGTTCATATCCTGAGAAATAGTTGATCCCAGTACTTTCCTCGATGTATATCTCCGCCCAGATATGTAGTATTTTAGTAGTTTTGGAAAAAGGAAATAGTCACAGGGGGGCAAGGTCTGGCGAATACGGAGGATGTGGCAGAACCTGGACCTTTTTAGACGAAAGAAATTCCGCCTTATGCGCTGCCGCATTGTCATGAAGCAGTCTGGCGTGCTTCAAACCTGAAACTGGACGGCGCTTTTTGAAGTATTTCTTGAAATATTCAAGAACGTTGGTTTGATAGAAATGTCCATTTACACTGCGAACTTTTGGAGTAGGGATTTGATTTGGATTGCCGGACCTTGATTTGTGAAGAAAAGTGTGTACATTACTTTCTCAGCGGTCCATGTACATTTTGCAATGCTTGGTCTTTGCCCATGTTTGGTGGCCCATATTTTATTATCCACCTTACGCTTTGGCTTAAAGAAGTATACCCACGTTTCATAACCTGTAACGAGGTTAGCAAATGAATTTGGTGTAAACTTTGGGTACATGTTCAATAGTTTTCTTAGCCATCTGCACACGTGTCCATTTCTGGTACTCCGTCTGAATATGGGGTACCCATCTGGCTCAAATCTTATTAACTTTTAAAATTCTTTTCAAAATGAAATCAATACGTGCTATAAACGACATGCCAGTCATTCGAGCTAACTTTCGCACTGTGTATCTTGAATATTCTTTCAAAATTGTTTTATTTTGTCTATGTTACTTTTAGTGGTTGTAGTTGCTCGGCGACCAACACGTGCCTTGTCTTGTAAATCCTCCTGTCCAGGACTGCATTTAGATATCCACCTATAGACTGTTCGTTTTGTAATTTGACCATCCCCGTATATATCAATTTGTTGATGAATAGATTTTGCACTTATTCCAAGTTTATGTACCCTCTAATTTTTACTTTTCTACCAGTCATTTTATACACTAGGTGGTGCGAGTACACATAGTTTCCAAACGATTACAACAAAACTGTGTGTCTAATTGAGCTAATTTTTACATCGATGGTCAGTGAAGGATTAGTGAATGTATACATGTCGGATTTAAGCTCGAGCAATACGTGGTGCACGAGATCTGACATTATTTTCGGAACACCCCTCGAATGAACGACGATGAAAACAATGTGTATTTTATCAAAGATCAAACAAATAAAATAGAAAAAAATTACTAAGGTACTGCAGGAAAAGGACCTAGGGGTAACCTTTGACTCTAAGTTAAAGTTTTCTAACCATATAAGTGGGAAAGTCTCTAAGGCTAACAGGAACCTAGGACAAATATTCAAAACCTTTACATATACGGACATAGAAATGTTCCTCTGCTTATATAAATCCCTTGTTAGACCCCACCTGGAATATGCCACAGTTGTCTGGTCCCCATATCTCAAAAAAGACATTAACACTATAGAAAATGTCCAAAAAAGAGCTACCAGAATGGTGGGTAACCTCAGCAACTTTCCATACCACACAAGACTTACTATGTTAGGACTACCAACCCTGGAGTATAGAAGAGAGCGAGCCGATGTGATTCAGGTTTACAAAAATTTTAATAACATCGATAAAATAAATAAAAATTAACTGTTCACTATGGCCCCGAATACTGGCACTAGGGGAAACTCACATAAATTATTTAAGAAAAGAGCAAGAGTTGATATTAGGAGGAAATCCTTTGCTTATAGAGTGGTAGATTCTTGGAACAAACTACCTAACACAGTAACTGAGGCACCCACCATAACTTCATTCAAAAGTAGGCTAAACAAACATTGGGCGCAACATCCTTCCAAATTTAGGCCTAACAACTAATGAAATGAAACAACAACAAAAAGACAATATAACCTAAAAAGACAAAAGGGAACCGGAAGTCAGAATAGTCGTAACGACATTACCGGAAAATTATATAAACAATCCAAATGGGCCTAAGAAACGACGGTTTATGAGTGGCCTCGAAGACAGTATTACAGTATTACAAGTAAAGGTTCCGTATCAGGGTGGAGGACGTGTTTCGGTTAGTTTCAATAGATTTATTGAGGCTAACCCCAACATGTGTATTAAAGCTTAGATTGTCGATTGTCTATTTTTAGTACAGTTTAAGCGGTGGTGGCCATCTTGGATTTTTCATCCAGCTGAATTTCATATATAAGAACAAAACTTGACAGCACCTGCAACTTTCTTGTGTCATGAAGGTCTGATTAAAAGCTAGGAGAAGTAGCAATACCAAGAAGAGATTTATGTAAACAAAGATCTATTTTTAGTACAGTTTAAACGGTGGTAGCCATCTTGGATTTTTCAGCTAGCTGAATTTCATATATAAGAACAAACTTGACAGCACCTGCAACTTTCTTGTTTCATGAATATCTGATTAAAAGTTAGGAGAAGTAGCAATACCAAGAAGAGCGTTATGTAAACAAAGATGGCCACCAGTTGAATTTCAACAAATGTTCAGCGCGAAAAGGCAATGGAACACAATCATGACATTTCAAACACAAGAAGACAAAATAACACCACACCAGATAAGGAAACAAAAACACTTTAACTGCAAAAAAAAAAAACTTTAAATGTTAAATGTCGTTTCGGTATTTGCTGTATTTTATTTATTTCATATTTGCGCTTCTAAACAATTGTCATTTCATTCTTTTGTCTTTTCGTGCTGAATCTGTGGTCTTTTTCGCAATGAAATAATAAAGACGAATTGACAGAAATCGGCCACCATATATTGTCATTTCAACTTTCACATGTACTTGTTTCTGCAAGCTGACTTATCACTAACACTTGTTCATTTACCTACTTATTTTTTTTCAAATCTCTTCATCAAACCAATTTCATTATGTAACAAGAGTGCCAAATTGACAAAATATAAGCCCGTCATACATATGGAATTCATATTTATATGACCATCATTGGCATGTACAAATTTACCTTGACTATGACCCAAGTTTCATCAAGAGCGGATTATAAATGTTAAAGTTATTGAGCGGAAAACGCACAAATCTGCAATTTTCAAAAATCAAACTCCTGCATAATGATGCGATGTGACTGGTTATCGAACTTGACTGAGATATTATGCCCATAAACATTATTCTCAAGTTTCATCAAGATCGGATTATAAAAGTTTTTGAGCAGAAACCGCTAAATCATCAATTTTCACAAATGAAAGTGCAATAACTCCGGCGTTATGGCTGCAATGTGGCTGGTTATCGAACTTGACCGAGATAATATGTCCATACACATTGCCCCCAAGTCTCATCAAGATCGGATTATAAATGTTAAAGTTATTGAGCGGAAACTGCAAAAATAGTCAATTTTCGACAATTAATATGCAATAACTCAGGTGTTTCTTGAGCAATAATGTTGGTTATCGAACTTGACCGAGCTATTGTGGCCATAAACATTGACGGATTGGGACAATATGCAAAAATCTGAAAGAATGCTTTTTTTTGTTGAAGATTCATCAAATTCTACCCAGCAGTTCATACGAAGTCGTTAAGAAGCTATGGGATGGTGAGTTGTCCGTCATCCGTTAACTTTTGCCTTGTGAACATGATAGGGCCTTTATTATTAATCGGATCTTTACCAAAGTCTTTATATCAATGAAAGCTCGGTAAAGTTCGAAAACCAGCAAGATCGGATCAGTAACATCAGAGTTATGGCCCCTGTTTTGCTGAAAAAATGCCATTTTCTGCATTGTGACCACTCTAGCACCTTCATGTTTCATCCGATCTTTGCCAAACGTTACCAGGTTGTTAATATCAAAGAAAGCTTGGACATGTTCGAAAACCAGCAAACCGGATTAGTAATGTCAGAGTTATGATCCTTGATCCTTGATTAGTTAAAAATGCTGTATTTTTAGCTCGTTAAGACGATTGGGCCTTCATTTGACCGGATTTCAACGAAAGTTTGCAGGGGTGATCAGTATCAAAAATAATATAAAAAGATCGGACAGAGAAAGTAGCATTCAAGGAGGACAGTCAGCCACAAAACACAGAAACAAACACCCAAACAGACAAACAAGAAGGCAAAAGCAATAATAAATGCAAACGACATCACAAACACAAGAGGGTTGACAATAGGGCTACCGCCTTGGAACGGTCAGTGGCAAAGTAGGCCACTGGGGGTTTAAACCGGTGCTAGGGTACACCAAACCTCACACTTACCCTACTGTCATCCCATTACAACAGGACAGTGTAAATAAAGAAATCCCCGCCATGATCTAATCTCTCTAACCAACAAGGCAGCATCAATAGGCAATATAAGTAAAACACAAATATGCTCGTTTAAATATAATACAAAAAAACAATAGCCTAGAAAGTCACAATGAAGGTACTCAATGACTTGTCAGAAGCTAGAGTAGTAAGAGAATAAACCATTAAGGGCACGACAAGAAAGATCATGGACAAACATCAAACGCCACCGTCCCAATGGGCTTTAGGTAGGCGTCATCATAGGGTCCACAGCCTGTCCGTCATCGTACAATTAAAGAGGAAAGCATAGTGGCGAACTGTAAAAGGGTCCACCACCAAGCATGCAGTACGTTGCAAAATGATAGGCTCATAACCTCTTTTGATAAACTTTTTAACAAGTTTAACAAAGATAGTATGAAAGTGATCATGACCAAGAATCTTACGAAGTTTATAAATCACATCACCATAGAAGTCAGGTTGTGATAGTCCTTGTCGCAGAAGAGTCCTTAAATTATGTTTATCTTTGGAAAGAAGATCAGCGTTACGATAATAATATTTTGCAAAGGTTTTACGAAGTTTATGGTAACCCTGATTGAGTAACTTTTTAGTTATACAAAGATTACGAATATTAAAGTCCTCAACTCGAGTACAAGCTCTAGAAAAACGAATAAGTTGAGACATATACACCCCATAAGAAGTTGCTCGGGGAACATCCCATCCAAGTGGGGATAATTAACAATGTCAAAATTAAAATTATCTCTCTTGTCATAGATTTTGCTAATTATTTTACCATTTTCAATCGAGAGATCTAAATCAAGAAAAGGAGCGTTATTATCAGATATATTAGCTTTGTTAAGCTGAAGTTCTTTAGGATAAATATAATTAATATCAGCTGCCTGGGTAGCTGATGAAAAACTCAACATGAAATCCCTTTCATAGCAAAATAAAAACAAATCTGTGACAAGTGGTGCACAGTTCGTACCCATAGGGATACCAACAATTTGTCTATAAACGGTGGTTCCATACCCGACGAAAATATCTAATAGGAAGATGAGTGCTTCACAAACTTCATAGCAAGTCCACATAGTATAATTGTCTAAACTGCCGTTAGTAAAAAACACTTTTATATTATTACATGCCAGAAATGTAGTATTTTCTCTAGCGAATGTTTTTTGAATAAGAGAAATTAGCTTGTCTTTAATAAGGTGATGTGGTAAGGTTGTATATATTGTAGAGGTCATAAGTGCTTATTGATGAAACTTGACCTTTATTGAAAATGTTATCAAGAACGTCTCCTGAATTGTTTATAGACCAAAATAAATTAATTACAAAGTTTTCATAAGTTTTATCCCAATATAGTTTAACGTGATCTTTAACGGCTGTAAGACAAAAAGTTAAAAGTTTGGAGATGTTTGTTGTGGTGCAGGCACTAGAATTCTAAATAAAGCGAGCCGTTTATGGATTTTTATGTAATTCATAGTAGGCAGTTTATTTTGCTTATCAAGCCTAGTTGTGCATATCGTCAATGTTCCGGTTGAAGGGTTTTGGCAGAGCTACGGCCCTTTAAAGGTTTTAGTAAAAAAACTTTGTCCGGACTAGTTCTCCTGAACGACTTTCAGCGAAACTTAGCATGATCAGGACCAGTTTTCCTGAAGCCTTGGCTGGATTTCAGTGAAACGTGGCAATAATAATTTGTATAAATCTGAATGAGGACCAAGCAAGATCATTTCTGTGAAGTTTTATCAAATTTATCCAGCAGTTCATGAGAAGTTGTTAAAATATTTGTCTATTTTTAGTAATAGAGGCCATATTTGTTGACGGATTGGGACAGTTTGTATTAATCTAAGAGAAGCCCAAGCAAGGATGCTCCCTGTGAAGTTTCTACCCAGCAGGTTTAGAGGAGATGTTATTTGAAGCATAAGTTGAT
This sequence comes from Cyrtodaria siliqua, assembly GCA_037043455.1. Lineage (NCBI taxonomy): Eukaryota > Metazoa > Mollusca > Bivalvia > Adapedonta > Hiatellidae > Cyrtodaria > Cyrtodaria siliqua. The sequence goes on along the minus strand of JAWPHD010002115.1, from coordinate 160,471 downwards.
GGCCGATGGACAGATGACAGACAAATTGCCATCCCTAACAAGAGATCAATGACCTTGAAGCTCTACTGATAGATTTTGATAGCTAGGTCAGCATTCCTGTGAAGTTTCATAAAAACTGTTAAGTAGTTTCAGAGGAGTAGTCGCTACAAGTTGAAGTTTTTACTGTATAACTCTAGGTAAACAAAGATGGCCACTGGCAGCCATGTTTAATGTTTAATCAAAATAATTTTCGACAAGGATCAATATCTTGTCATGCTGATCATTTCAGAAAAAGTCCCATATCAATATCACGTATAGTTTTCAAGAAGTAGTCGCTACAAACTTGTTTTTAAAAATGTATGTTTAGCCGTAGTGGCCATCTTGAATTTCCGGCCGACCTAAAAAAAATCTGTGATCAATTAGACATCAAGAGCAACATTCCTGTGAAGTTTCATAGTTTCAGAGGAGTAGTCGCCACAAGTTTTTAGTATATAAATCTATGTAAACAAAGATGGCCGCTAGCGGCCATGTTTAAAGTCGCATCGAAATAAATTTCGACAAGGATTGCTGATCATTTTAGAAAATATCCCATATCAGTATCACTTACAGTTTTCAAGAAGTAGTCGCTACAAATTTATTTATTTTAAATCTATTTTTAGCCGTGGCGGCCATTTTGAATTTCCGGCCAGCCTGGAATTTTTCTAGGATCAACTTGACATCAAGAGCAACATTCCTGTGAAGTTTCATGAACATCCGTCAAGTAGTTTCAGAGGAGTAGTCGCTATAAGTTTTTACTATATAACTCTATGTAAACAAAGATGGCCACTGGCAGCCATGTTTAACGTCGAATCAAAATAATGTTCGACTCAGATCAACATCATGTCATGCTGATCATTTTAGAAAAAGTCCCATATCAATATCATTTATAGTTTTCAAGAAGTAGTCGCTACAAACTTATTTTTTAAGAATCTATTTTTAGCTGTGGCAGCCATCTTGAATTTCTGGTCAATCTGAAATTTTGCTAGGATCAATTACACATCAAGAGCAACCTTCTTGTAAAGTTTCATGAAAATCCGAAAAGTAGTTTCAGAGGAGTAGTCGCTACAAGTTTTTACTATATAACTCTATGTAAACAAAGATGGCGGCTGGCAGCCATGTTTAACGTCGAATCAAAACGATTTTTGACAAGGACCAACATCATGTCATGCTGATCATTTTAGAAAAAGTCCCATATCAATATCTCTTATAGTTTTCAAGAAGTAGTCGCTACAAACTTATTTTTTAAAAATCTATTTTTAGCTGTGGCAGCCATCTTGAATTTCTGGACGATCTGAAATTTTGCTAGGATCAATTACACATCAAGAGCAACATTCTTGTAAAGTTTCATGTAAATCCGCCAAGTAGTTTCAGAGGAGTAGTAGCTACAAGTTTTTACTATGTAACTCTATGTAAACAAAGATGGTCGCTGGCAGCCATGTTTATCATGTCATGCTGATCATTTTAGAAAAAGTCCCATATCAATATCACTTATAGTTTTCAAGAAGTAGTCGCTACAAACTTGTATTTTAAAAATCTATTTTTAGCTTTGGCGGCCATCTTGGATTGCACATCAACATGAATTTTTCCTAGGATCAACTAGACTTCATGGACAACATTTCTATAAAGTTTCATGAATATCCATCCAGTAGTTTCAGAGGAGTAGTCGCTACAAATAAAACTTTACGGACAGACAGACAGACGGACAACGGACGCCGCACCACGGAATAAGCTCTGCTGATTTCTGATCGGTCGAGCTAAAAACAGAATGCTTTATTTCATCAAAAGTAGTCAGCATTTATGGTGACTGGTTGCCTGATCAACTGCAAGTATATGAGTGATCAAGATGTCCGACTGGTTCCAGGAAAACTAAATGTATTTATTTGCGGAATAGATGTCTACCCAAATGATAATTCAATTTTTACTTAGTGAAATGTTAGGCATAGTTTACCTACATCTATTGGCAGCATCGACGTTTTCAAAATGACCATATCCCTATTATTCAGCTCCATCTAGTGGCACGTTTTAGATTTTTGTCCATCACAGACATAATCGGTATAAAATAGGATTATTACTAGCGTAACGTGTTCTGGAAGTTTGTATCACCTCGAGTAGGTAAATGCCAGATCAAGGATCACAAAGCTTATGGGATGGTGTGTTGTCCGTCTTCCGTCGTCCGTCCGTCGTCCGTCCGTTAACTTTTCTTCAAACGACTTCTCCTCAGAAACCGCTTGGCTAATTGTGACCAAACTTCACACGGATGATCCTTAGATGAATGCTCTTTAGATTTGTTAAAATTAGGTCAGCGCTACATCCAAGATGGCTGCCATTACCATATATGGTCGAAACCTTAAAAAATCTTCTTCTCCAGAACCGCTGAACAGATTTCAACAGTTTTTCTTTTAAAATGATCGCCAACGCATAGACTATCAAGTTTGTTCAAATAATGTCCCCGGGGTCAAAAATGGCCGTGCCCCGGGGGTCCGAAGTTTGTATATTGAGGTTTTGCATGTTTTTCATATAGACATATAGTAAACAACTTTGAAAAATCTTCTTCTCTGAAACCACAAAGCACAGAGCTCTCATGTATTAAATGTAGCATCAGCTTATGGTCCTCTACTAATTTTGTTCAAATGGTGACCCTGGGGTCACAATTTTACATAGACTTATATAGGATTTTTTTCTTCATCTTCTTCTCGGAAACTACAACAGCCAGAGGTTTGATATTTTATATTTACTATAAGCTTATGGTCCTTTACCAAGTTTGTTCAAATGGTGACCCTCGGGTCACATTTGGCCCCGCCCCAAGGGTCACATGTTTCACAAATAGACATGTATTGGGAAAAACTTAAAAAATCGTCTTCTCTGAAACTGCATTAGCCAGAGGTTTAATGTTTTGCATTTGCTATAAGCTTGTGGTCCTCTACCAAGTTTGTCCAAATGGTGACCCAGGGGTCACATTTGGCCCCACCCTGGGGGTCACAGTTTTACATAGGCTTGTATAGGCAAAAACTGAAAAAAATCTTCTTCTCTGGAACCACATGGCACAGAGCTCTCATGTATTACATGTAGTGTCAGCTTATGGTCCTCTACTAAGTTTGTTCAAATGGTGACCCTGGGGTCAAATTTGTCCCCGCCCCAAGGGTCACAGTTTTACATGGACTTATATAGGATATTTTTTTTAAAAATCTTCTTCTCGGAGACTACAAGAGCCAGAGGTTTGATATTTTACATTTATTATAAGCTTATGGTCCTTTACCAAGTTTGTTCAAATGGTGACCCTGGGGTCACATTTGGCCCCGCCCCAAGGGTCACATGTTTTACATAGACATGTACAGGGAAAAACTTAAAAAATCTTCTTCTCTGAAACTGCAAGAGCCGGAGGTTTAATATTTTGCTGTTGCTATAAGCTTATGTTCCTTTACCAATTTTGTTAAAATGGTGACCCTGGGGTCACATATGGCCCCGCCCCGGGGTTCACAGTTTTACAAAAATGCTTGTATAGGGAAAAACTGAAAAAAATCTTCTTCTCTGGAACTGCAAGAGCCAGAGGTTTAATATTTTGCATTTGATGTAAGCTTATGGTCCTTTACCAAGTTTGTTCAAATGGTGACCCTCTGGTCACATTTGACCCCGCCCCAAGGGTCACATGTTTTACATAGACTTGTATAGGGAAAAACTTAAAAAATCTTCTTCCCTGAAACTGCAAGAGCCAGAGGTTTAAAATTTTGCATTTGCTATAAGCTTATGGTCTTCTACCAAGTTTGTTCAAATGGTGATCCATTGGTCACATTTGGCCCCACCCTGGGGGTCACAGTTTTACTTGGGCTTGTATAGGCAAAAACTGAAAAAATCTTCTTCTCTGGCACCACATGGCACAGAGCTCTCATGTATTATTTTGCATCTGATCTTAGCCAAACTTTAGCAGATTTTATGGCTTTCTTTTTTTTTTTTACTTTTCTTTTAATTTGTTTACATTTTTTTTTTTTTTTTTTTTTTTTTTTTTTAATTTTTTTTTTCTCTGTTGGACCAGTCGGACCAGTAACAGAGGAGTTATGGCTCTTTATTTAGTTAAAAATGCTATATTTTGCCTCGTTAATATGGTAGGGCCTTTATTTTTCATCTGATCTTTACCAAGCTTTACCAGATTCTTTAGTTACGGCCCTTGATTTAGTCAAAAAGCTGTTTTTTTGCCCGAAACTTCCAATAAAACATAAATGGCATTCACTCGCTTCATTGATGTTATAAGAGCCATGTTAGCCAGTAGAGCGTCCACAGGCTCTCTTGGGCCTCTTGTTAGCTTGACTGATCAGAGATCAGCAGAGCTTATGCCGTGGTGCGGCGTCCGTCGTCCGTCTGTCTGTCCGTAAACTTTTATTTGTAGCGACTACTCCTCTGAAACTACTTAATGGATATTCATGAAACTTTACAGAAATGTTGCCCATGAAGTCTAGTTGATCTTAGCAAAAATTCATGTTGATGTGAAATCCAAGATGGCCACCAAAGCTAAAAATAGATTTTTAAAATACAAGTTTGTAGCAACTACTTCTTGAAAACTATAAGTGATATTGATATGGGACTTTTTCTAAAATGATCAGCATGACATGATGTTGGTCCTTGTCAAAAATCGTTTTGATTCGACTTTAAACATGGCTGCCAGTGGCCATCTTTGTTTACATAGAGTTATATAGTAAAAACTTGTAGCGACTACTCCTCTGAAACTACTTGACGAATGTTCATGAAACTTCACAGGAATGTTGCTCTTGATGTCTAGTTGATCCTAGAAAAATTTCAGCCTGGCCGCAAATTCAAGATGGCCACCATGGCTAAAAATAGATTTAAAATAAATAAATGTGTAGCGACTACTTCTTGAAAACTGTAAGTGATACTGATATGGGATATTTTCTAAAATGATCAGCATGACATGATGTTGATCCTTGTCAAAATTTATTTCGATGCGACTTTAAACATGGCCGCTATTGGCCATCTTTATTTACATAGATTTATATAGTAACAAGAGGTCAATGACCTTATAGCTCTACTAATAGATATTTGATAGCAAGGTCAACATTCCTGTGAAGTTTCATGAAAATCCATCAAGTAGTTTCATAGCAGTAGTCGCTACAAGTTTTCATTATATAACTCTATGTAAACAAAGATGGCCACTGGCAGCCATGTTTAATGTCAAATCAAAATAATTTTTGACAAGGATCAACATCATGTCATACTGATCATTTCAGAAAAAGTCCCATATCAATATCACTTATAGTTTTCAAGAAGTAGTCGCTACAAACTTTAATTTTGAAAATCTATTTTTAGCCATAGCGGCCATCTTGAATTTCCGGCCGACCTGAAATTTTGCTAGGATCAATAAGGCATCAAGAGCAACATTTGTGTGAAGTTTCATGAAAATCCGTCAAGTAGTTTCAGAGGAGTAGTCGCTACAAGTTTTCATTATATAACTCTATGTAAACAAAGATGGCCGCTGACAGCCATGTTTAACGTCGATTCAAAATAATTTTCGACAAGGATCAACATCATGTCATACTGATCATTTTAGGAAAAGACGCATATCAATATCACTTATAGTTTTCAAAAAGTAGTCGCTATAAACTTGTATTTTGAAAATTTATTTTTAACTGTGGCGGCCATCTTGAATTTCCGGCCGACCTGAAATTTTGCTAGGATCATTTAGACATCAAGAGCAACATTCCTGTGAAGTTTCATGGAAATATGTCGAGTATTTTCAGAGGAGTAGTCGCTAGAGGTTTTTACTAAATAACTCTATGTAAATAAAGATGGCCGCTGGCAGCCATGTTTAACGTCGAATCAAAACGATTTTCGGCAAGGACCAACATCATGTTTCATGAAAATCCATTCAGTAGTTTCAGAGGAGTAGTCGCTACAAAAAAAATGTTTACGGACGGACAGACGGACGGACAGACGGACGACGGACGCCGCACCACGGCATAAGCTCTGCTGATCTCTGATCAGTAGAGCTAAAAACTTGTAGCGACTACTCCTCTGAAATTACTTGACAAATTTTTATGAAACTTCACAGGAATGTGGCTCTTGATGTCTAATTGATCGCAGATTTTTTTTAGGTCAGTCGGAAATTCAAGATGTAACAACTACTTCTTGAAAACTGTAAGAGATATTGATATGGGACTTTTTCTAAAATGATCAGCATGACATGATGTTGATCCTTGTCAAAAACTATTTTGATTCGACATTAAACATGAGCGCCAGTGGCCATCATTGTTTACATAGAGTTTGTATAGTAAAAATTTGTAGCGACTACTCCTCTGAAACTGCTTGACGGATTTTCATGAATCTTCACAGGAATGTTGCTCTTGATGTCTAGTTGATCCTAGCACAATTTCAGGTTGGCCGGAAATTCAAGATGGCCACCACGGCTAAACATATTTTTAAAAATAAGTTTGTAGCGACTACTTCCTGAAATCAAAATCAATCAGTAGAGCTTCAAGGTCATTGACCTCTTGTTTTAAACCCAAAAAATAATAATTTACAAGCAAACTACTATATTTACTTACAGAAACAAGTAATTTTAAAGGTAATTTAACAGAAAATGTCTGAAAATCACAATTCTTACCAATACTTTTGTGTTGATAGGGTTTGCAAAAAAATTAGATTTTGAGTCGGAGTTCAATTCTTGTGCTCAAAAGTTCGATGAATATTAGGCCTGATCTGGCATTTACCTACGAGAGGTGATACAAACTTCCAGAATACCTTATTCTAGTAATAATCCTTTATTATATACCTCTTACACATCATTAACATAAATATTTGCATTGCTATTGCATACACATTCAATAAAGCATATTATTTCTCGATAAAGTGCAGCGGGAAAATGTATGTAGTTTTAAAGTGTTGGTGTTCATTGGTCTGACGTACTTGTTTTGTTTGTATGACGTCGTCTTGACGTTCTCGCGCATAGTGGCGTAAAACTAGCTCGAATCATTGGAAAAAACGCTGTTCTATTTTTAGTAAGATAGTGATACTAATTCTATTTTTAGTAGCATAGTGGGTACTATGTATGTATTATTGATAGGTTACACATACTTATAATTTTTCTATGTTTAAATAAGTTCACATCCTTGGCAAACGTCATCTCCCATCCTGCCCGACTCCAAATCCCAATCATAAAGCAGAGTTGTCCTTCCTTTTGCATTCTCCGATTGAGAATTCCTATCTGTCAAAATCGTAGCACAATACGGCCGTTGCAAACATAAGCGGGGTATACCGACATCTAACAAGCATTTAACACTAATGTTTGATGTGTATTATCAACAAGTAGTTTGGAGATAAAAATTAAATACCGATTTTTAGAACACAAAAACAGATCGATACTGACCAAATGGCAGTCACTGCAGAGGTGGAAGCATTAGAATTACACGTTCATAATAACCTCTGATTTCCACCCCCTGAAATAATGAGTATTAATTTTGTTCCCTAGTAGAATAAATCCCATTATATTTACAAGTCAAGTTCTATGCAATTCTGGCCACACGTATAGCATTGTATTGGTTTATAAAATGATATTAAAAAACTTAATTTAATTTTCGGTTTTGTGTTATCATTTTGTTAAGCCTCTGGTTTCCTGTTATCGTTTTGTTAAGCCTCTGGCTTCCTGTTACCATTTTGTATTAACGACAGAGAATTGCTGCATAAAGAAGAAAAAAAGAAATAATGGAAAACTATTTTTTTATTCATTGGAAATGAAAAGAGAATGAAATGTTCAATTAAAATCAGGGAAGAGGTAAAAAATCAAATTGCCAATGGAAAAATATAATTCCTAATTACGTGTTGTCATACGTGTTTGTAAAAGAAAATATCAAACAAATAATGGCCTTAGCGTGTATGGCTTTGTATGCTTTATTTACCAACTTTGTTTTGCGGAATGAGATTTACGATGAAAATGAGGGAGGTTAAAAATGAACAAAGAAGATAACAATTGTATAATTTTAATTGTTTTTCATCTCTCTTCCTTCACACTATAACCATGCTTTGTATGATTTGTTTTGGAATAAATACTTTATCAGTACACGTTTTAAAGAGACACACGGCAATTTTGTCTTTTGAAAAACTTGCGGTATCCAATTAGTGTTTCAAATAATTGAATTGGGTTTTAAGGCGCACCAACACATGAAAGGTTATATGACGCCTAACAGGCATGAACATGCCAGGCTCATCCTCCATGTACATCGAGATAAAATATGGAAAATGGGCCTAAAACCTTCTCACCCTGAACTGCAGAGTTGCTGCAAATTCTATCGTAGAAACTCCATTTACGCTGGAGCCACGTTTATGGTTTTTCTGCCACTGCTCTTTTGATGTGAGCGAGATGGCACCTTAAACAATGCAGGGATCATGATGGAGACCTTTAATGAACATGAACAAAAAATGATAAAATGAACATGAATTTGGGGGGATTCTACCCCTCTGCCTACCCCTCAAAAGGGATCTGCAGTGGCCCTATTCTTTGCCTCGTGATCAAACAGGGCCCCCGGGAACCACATGGGGCTAGTGTTTGCATTTGTTCAATCAATACTAATTACATAATAAAGCGAATTGGTTTTGCATACTAATTGGTGATTATATTGCACCAATAATATATGTAAATCATCTAGGGTACAATAATGAAAACTCAAATTTTTATTTAATTACATGCAAGCAGGTTTAAGGTAACAAGAGGTCAATGACCTTGAAGCTCTACTGATAGGTTTTGATAGCCAGATCAGCATTCCTGTGAAGTTTCATGAAAATCTGTCAAGTAGTTTCAGAGGAGTAGTCGCTACAAGTTTTTACTATATAACTGTATTTAAACAAAGGTGGCCGCTGGCAGCCATGTTTAAAGTTGAGTCAAAATTATTTTCGACAAGGACCAACATCATGTCATGCTGATTACTTCAGAAAAAGTGTCATATCAATATCTATTACAGTTATCAAGAAGTAGTCGCTACAATTTTTGTTTTTTTAAAACTATATTTTTAGCCGTGGTGGCCATCTTGAACTTTGAGCCGACTTGAAATTTCGCTAGTATCAACTAGATATCAAAAGCAACATTCCTTTGAAGTTTCATGGAAATTCAACAAGTAGTTTTAGAGAAGTAGTTGTTACAAGTTTTTACTATATAACACTAACACTATGTAAACAAAGATGGCCGCTGGCAGTCATGTTTAACGTCAAATCAAAATAGTTTCTGACAAGGACCAACATCATGTCATGCTGATCATCTTGGAAAAAATCCCATATCAATATCACTTATAGTTTTCAAGAAGAAGTTGCTATAAATTTGTTTCTTAAAAATGTGTTTTTAGCTTTGGCAGCCATCTTGGATTTTACATCAATGTGAAGTTTTGTTAGGATCAACTAACATCAAGAGAAACAGTCCTGCGAAGTTTCATAAAAATCCGTCAAGAAGTTTCAGGGAAGTAGTCGCTACAAGTTTTCATTATATAACTCTATGTAAACAAAGGTGGCTGCTGGCAGCCATGTTTAAAGTCGAATCAAAATGATTTTTTTTGATAAGGACCAACATCATGTCATGCTGATAATTTTAGAAACAATCTCATATCAATGTCACTTCTAGTTTTCAAGGAGTAGTCGCTACGAACTTGTTTTTTATAAATCTATTTTTAGCTTTGATGGCCATCTTGAATTTTACATCAATGTGAATGTTTGCTAGGATCATCTTGACATCATGGGAAATATTTCTGTAAAGCTCCATGAAAATCCATCAATTAGTTTTGGAGGGATAGTCGCTACAAAAAAGGTTACGGACAGAGGGACACACCGCCCCATCGCATAAGCATAAGCTGATCTTTGATCAGTAGAGCTAAAATCGATAATGGATTAATAAACTGAGATGCTAATTTTAATGCTGGATAAAATCTTCAAGATTGCCAAGTGTCCCTTTGAATGTATTGGTCAAGAAATAATTAAAAATAGTGTAAAGTTTTTGAAAAAATTATCATAATTATTGACCCATTTTGTCAAAGACAATGAAGCAACAATTAAGCAAACACCCCTTCATGCGCTCTTTTCAAAAGAACGGCAGGGTCTCCGTGGTTGAGAGGATAAATAAACTGAGTTTGAAACCTTCTCACTGCAGCAGGTTCACTGGGAGCTTGACGCAGCAGGTTCACTGGGAGCTTGACGCAGCAGGTTCACTGGGAGCTTGACTTGTAAGTGAGAAAGTGTTAATTCTTATGGATGGTGGCAGGTATACAGTACTAGTTCTACCCAGGAATAAGTGGGTTTGTCTGTGCCTCCACCACCAGCATACTTTCAATACTTTGATTTATGTAGGTACATGTACAGTGGGTTATGGGGCATAGAATCACTTGGGTAATACGTCTAAATTTAAAAGTAAAACACATATTTTGTTTCTGATTTAGAGTTACTCTTAGTATGATTGGAAAATTTCTGAAATTGTTGTCCTATGACTGAATTTTGTTTAATAGGTTATCAGTATTTTGCACCAATATTTACATAATTTCATTGTATCCCTAGAAGTGCCAAACTTTAACAAGTTAATTTACTTAATGATTACATTTTGACTTTTGTCTCTAAAATTTGTTACAACAGCAAATATTCATATCTCAGTTTATTGTGTCGGTATGAAATTTTCATTTAAAAAATAACTTCATTCAGTCAGTAAAGAATCGTTTTTCCTGAAAGGTGTTTCACTTAGTGATACATTTTGCATGATAAAATGCACCAGTTGCATAAATGTATACTTAAATGATATATCTTCAAGCCTAGACAATTTTAAAATAAGCTGAAACTAGACGTGTGTTCCACGGTACACGTGTGTCGCCTGTCAGCGCTTTGTCAGTATAACAAGGTTTTTTGGACCCCGATAAATGACCTTGACAAACTAGCCGGACTAAGTCTTTATGAGAAAGAAAATGTGTTTTTAACCCATATAATGACCTTCAGTGCGACCTTGACATGTATATTTTAGTATGGTCATGTCGATGTTGTCATGATGAGTATATATTGAAAGTTTCATCAAGAAATGAGAATATAGCCAATGTTAAGTTTTCGTGAAGAAAAAAATGAGTATTTAACCCATATGACCTTCAGTGTGACCTGGACCTTTATATTTTAGTATGGTCATATCGATGTTGTCATGATGAGTATTTCATGGCATTTTGATAATTCTTCCAGTTTTTTTCAAGTTTTTCAGAGCCCTTTTAAATAAATCTTGTTTGAAAATAGTGCATCAACCCCTTTAAATAAAACTTAAGAATTGTTGATGAAACCCGCACCTGACCTTATTCACTTATCTCTGCATTTCCTTCAACAACAGACAAAATATTTGTCTGCAAGTTTCCATTATAGAAGTGTGTGTCAGATATATCACCTGAAATAAGCATTATCGGTGTGCCCAGTCTTATTAATGACCCAGCTAACACTGAAGGCGGGCCCATCTATCATGTCCGGTTTCAATTCCCTTGAAACTCGCATATAATTGATGACTACACTGGACTGTGAAGATTTGATAAAATAATATCAATGAATACATTTGTTTGTAATTTTCTTGATGACCCTTTTAAAATTGTATTAAATACATCATGAAGTGAAGAACCATTTTTTCTGAGAGGTGTTACACTGAGTGATACATTATGTATGGAATAGTGCACCAAATCATTTCACTGCTGCATAAAAGCAGATTTATAGATGATATATCTTCAAGCCTGGACAATTTTAAAATAGTCTAAAAAAATACATGAGCTGAGTAAACTGAATTTTAACAAAAAATAATTCTATACTACTGATAATTCTATAATACACCACAATGCACTGTACTTGAATAATATTGGTGCTCGGTTTTACTTAGTGATTCAGTTAAGACTTTTGATATCCACATATTGGTGCTCAGTTTTGCTTAGTGACTTCAGTTAAGGTTTTCTGTATTTAAATATTGATGCTCAGTTTTACTTAGGGACTTCAGTGAAGGTTTTTGGTATTTAAATAATGGTGCTCACTTTGTGACTTCAGTTAAGATTTTCTGTATTTAAATATTGATGCTCAGTTTTACTTAGGGACTTCAGTGAAGGTTTTTGGTATTTAAATATTGGTGCTCACTTTGTGACTTCAGTTAAGGTTTTCTGTATTTAAATATTGGTGCTCAGTTTTACTTAGTGGCTTCAGTTAAGGTTTTCTGTATTTAAATCTTTGGTGCTCAGGACTTCAGTTAAGGTTTTTGGTGTTTAAATATTGGTGCTCAGTTTTATTTTAATAGTGGCTTCAGTTAAGGCTTTTGGTATTTAAATATTGGAGTTCAGTTTTAATTAGCGACTTCAGTCAAGGTTTTCTGTATTTAAATATTGGTGCTCAGTTTTACTTTAATAGTGGCTTCAGTTAAGGCTTTTGGTATTTAAATATTGGAGTTCAGTTTTAATTAGAGACTTCAGTCAAGGTTTTCTGTATTTAAATATTGATGCTCAGTTTTACTTAGGGACTTCAGTGAAGGTTTTTGGTATTTAAATATTGGTGCTCACTTTGTGACTTCAGTTAAGGTTTTCTGTATTTAAATATTGGTGCTCAGTTTTACTTAGTGGCTTCAGTTAAGGTTTTCTGTATTTAAATATTGGTGCTCAGGACTTCAGTTAAGGTTTTTGTATTTAAATATTGGTGCTCAGTTTTACTTTAATAGTGGCTTCAGTTAAGGCTTTTGGTATTTAAATATTGGAGTTCAGTTTTAATTAGCGACTTCAGTCAAGGTTTTCTGTATTTAAATATTGGTGCTCAGTTTTACTTTAATAGTGGCTTCAGTTAAGGCTTTTGGTATTTAAATATTGGAGTTCAGTTTTAATTAGCGACTTCAGTCAAGTTAGTGACTTCAGTTAAGGTTTTCTGTATTTAAATATTGGTGCTCAGGACTTCAGTTAAGGTTTTTGTATTTAAATATTGGTGCTCAGTTTTACTTTAATAGTGGCTTCAGTTAAGGCTTTTGGTATTTAAATATTGGAGTTCGGTTTTAATTAGCGACTTCAGTCAAGGTTTTCTGTATTTAAATATTGGTGCTCAGTTTTACTTTAATAGTGGCTTCAGTCAAGGCTTTTGGTATTTAAATATTGTAGTTCAGTTTTAATTAGCGACTTCAGTCAAGATTTTCTGTATTTAAATATTGGTGCTCAGTTTTACTTAGTGGCTTCAGTTAAGGCTTTTGGTATTTAAATATTGGAGTTCAGTTTTAATTAGCGACTTCAGTCAAGGTTTTCTGTATTTAAATATTGGTGCTAAGTTTTACCTACTGACTTCAGTTAAGGCTTTTGTTATTTACATAATGGTGCTCAGTTTTACTTGGAGACTTCAGTTAAGGTTTTTGGTATTTAAATATTGGTGCTCAGTTTTACTTAGTGACTTCAGTTAAGGCTTTTGTTATTTAAATAATGGTGCTCAGTTTTACTTGGAGACTTCAGTTAAGGTTTTTGTTATTTAAATATTGGTGCTCAGTTTTACTTGGAGACTTCAGTTAAGGTTTTTGGTATGTAAATATTGGTGCTCAGTTTTACTTAGTGACTTCAGTTAAGGCTTTTGTTATTTAAATAATAGTGCTCAGTTTTACTTGGAGACTTCAGTTAAGGTTTTTGTTATTTAAATATTGGTGCTCAGTTTTACTTGGAGACTTCAGTTAAGGTTTTTGGTATGTAAATATTGGTGCTCAGTTTTACTTAGTGACTTCAGTTAAGTTTTTTTGATATTTAAATACAACTTAAAAATTGTTGATGAAACCCGCGCCTGACCTTATTCACTTATTTCTGCATTTCCTTCAACAACAGACAAAATATTTGTCTGCAAGTTTCCATTATAGAAGTGTGTGTCAGATATATCACCTGAAATAAGCATTATCGGTGTGCCCAGTCTTATTAATGACCCAGCTAACACTGAAGGCGGGCCCATCTATCATGTCCGGTTTCAATTCCCTTGAAACTTGCATATAATTGATGACTACATTGGACTGTGAAGATTATTGAATACATTTTTGTAAATTTCTTGATGACCCTTTTAAAATTGTCTCGGGTATTAAATACGTCATGAAGTGAAGAACCATTTTTCTGAGAGGTGTTACACTGAGTGATACATTATGTATTGAATAATGCACCAAATCATTTCACTGCTGTATAAAAGCAGATTTATAGATGATATATCTTAAAGCCTGGACAATTTTACATAGTCTAAAAAAATACATGAGCTGAGAAAACTGAATTTTAACAAAAAATGATTCTATACTACTGATAATTCTATAATACACCACAATGCACTGTACTTGAATAATATTGGTGCTCGGTTTTACTGTGATATCAGTTAAGGGTTTCTGTATTTAAATATTGGTGCTCAGTTTTACTTAGTGGCTTCAGTTAAGGTTTTCTGTATTTAAATATTGGTACTCGGTTTTACTATGACTTCAGTTAAGGGTTTCTGTATTTAAATATTGGTGCTCAGTTTTACTTAGTGGCTTCAGTTAAGGTTTTCGGTATTTAAATATTGGTGCTCAGTTTTACTTAGTGGCTTCAGTTAAGGTTTTCGGTATTTAAATATTGGTGCTCAGTTTTACTTAGTGGCTTCAGTTAAGGTTTTCTGTATTTAAATATTGGTGCTCAGTTTTACTTAGTACTAAGGCTTCAGTTAAGGTTTTCTGTATTTAAATATTGGTGCTCAGTTTTACTTAGTGGCTTCAGTTAAGGTTTTTGGTATTTAAATATTGGTACTCGGTTTTACTATGACTTCAGTTAAGGGTTTCTATATTAAAATATTAGTGCTCAGTTTTACTTAGTGGCTTCAGTTAAGGTTTTCGGTATTTAAATATTGGAGTTCAGTTTTACTTAGTGGCTTCAGTTAAGGTTTTTGGTATTTAAATATTGGTACTCGGTTTTACTTAGTGGCTTCAGTTAAGGTTTTCTGTATTTAAATATTGGTGCTCAGTTTTACTTAGTGGCTTCAGTTAAGGTTTTCTGTATTTAAATATTGGTACTCCGTTTTACTATGACTTCAGTTAAGGGTTTCTGTATTTAAATATTGGTGCTTAGTTTTACTTAGTGGCTTCAGTTAAGGTTCTCTGTATTTAAATATTGGTGCTCAGTTTTACTTAGTAGCTTCAGTTAAGGTTTTCTGTATTTAAATATTAGTACTCGGTTTTACTATGACTTCAGTTAAGGGTTTCTATATTTAAATATTGGTGCTCAGTTTTACTTAGTGGCTTCAGTTAAGGTTTTCTGTATTTAAATATTGGTACTCGGTTTTACTATGACGTCAGTTAAGGTTTCTATATTTAAATATTGGTGCTCAGTTTTACTTAGTGGCTTCAGTTAAGGTTTTTGGTATTTAAATATTGGTGCTCAGTTTTACTTAGTGGCTTCAGTTAAGGTTTTCGGTATTTAAATATTGGTGCTCAGTTTTACTTAGTGGCTTCAGTTAAGGTTTTCGGTATTTAAATATTGGTGCTCAGTTTTACTTAGTGGCTTCAGTTAAGGTTTTGTATATTTAAATATTGGTGCTCAGTTTTACTTAGTACTAAGGCTTCAGTTAAGGTTTTCTGTATTTAAATATTGGTGCTCAGTTTTACTTAGTGGCTTCAGTTAAGGTTTTTGGTATTTAAATATTGGTGCTCAGTTTTACTTAGTGGCTTCAGTTAAGGTTTTCTGTATTTAAATATTGGTGCTCAGTTTTACTTAATGGCTTCAGTTAAGGATTTCGGTATTTAAATATTGGTACTCAGTTTTACTATGACTTCAGTTAAGGGTTTCTGTATTTAAATATTGGTGCTCAGTTTTACTTAGTGGATTCAGTTAAGGCTTTTGGTATTTAAATATTGGAGTTCAGTTTTATTTAGCGATTGTCAAGGTTTTCTGTATTTAAATATTGGTGCTCAGTTTTACTTAGTGCAGGCTTCAGTTAAGGCTTTTGGTATTTAAATATTGGAGTTCTGTTTTATTTAGCGATTGTCAAGGTTTTCTGTATTTAAATATTGGTGCTCAGTTTTACTTAGTGACTTCAGTTAAGGATTTTGGTATTTAAATAATGGTGCTCAGTTTTATTTAGGGACTTCAGTTAAGGTTTTTGTTATTTAAATATTGGTGCTCAGTTCTACTTAGGGACTTCAGTTAAGGTTTTTGTAATTTAAATATTGGTGCTAAGTTTTACTTAGTGACTTCAGTTAAGGCTTTTGGTATTTAAATATTGGTGCTCAGTTTTACTTAGGGACTTCAGTTACGGTTTTTGGTATTTAAATAATGGTGCTCAGTTTTACTTAGGGACTTCAGTTAAGGTTTTTGTTATTTAAATATTGGTGCTCAGTTTTACTTAGTGACTTCAGTTAAGGTTTTTGGTATTTAAATAATGGTGCTCAGTTTGATTTAGGGACTTCAGTTAAGGTTTTTGGTATTTAAATATTGGTACTCGGTTTTACTGTGATATCAGTTAAGGGTTTCTGTATTTAAATATTGGTGCTCAGTTTTACTTAGTGGCTTCAGTTAAGGTTTTCTGTATTTAAATATTGGTACTCGGTTTTACTATGACTTCAGTTAAGGGTTTCTGTATTTAAATATTGGTGCTCAGTTTTACTTAGTGGCTTCAGTTAAGGTTTTCTGTATTTAAATATTGGTGCTCAGTTTTACTTAGTACTAAGGCTTCAGTTAAGGTTTTCTGTATTTAAATATTGGTGCTCAGTTTTACTTAGTGGCTTCAGTTAAGGTTTTTGGTATTTAAATATTGGTACTCGGTTTTACTATGACTTCAGTTAAGGGTTTCTATATTTAAATATTGGTGCTCAGTTTTACTTAGTGGCTTCAGTTAAGGTTTTCGGTATTTAAATATTGGAGTTCAGTTTTACTTAGTGGCTTCAGTTAAGGTTTTTGGTATTTTAATATTGGTACTCGGTTTTACTATGACTTCAGTTAAGGGTTTCTGTATTTAAATATTGGTGCTCAGTTTTACTTAGTGGCTTCAGTTAAGGTTTTCTGTATTTAAATATTGGTACTCGGTTTTACTATGACTTCAGTTAAGGGTTTCTGTATTTAAATATTGGTGCTCAGTTTTACTTAGTGGCTTCAGTTAAGGTTCTCTGTATTTAAATATTGGTGCTCAGTTTTACTTAGTGGCTTCAGTTAAGGTTTTCTGTATTTAAATATTGGTAATCGGTTTTACTATGACTTCAGTTAAGGGCTTCTATATTTAAATATTGGTGCTCAGTTTTACTTAGTGGCTTCAGTTAAGGTTTTCGGTATTTAAATATTGGTGCTCAGTTTTACTTAGTGGCTTCAGTTAAGGTTTTCTGTATTTAAATATTGGTACTCGGTTTTACTATGACTTCAGTTAAGGTTTCTATATTTAAATATTGGTGCTCAGTTTTACTTAGTGGCTTCAGTTAAGGTTTTCGGTATTTAAATATTGGTGCTCAGTTTTACTTAGTGGCTTCAGTTAAGGTTTTCTGTATTTAAATATTGGTGCTCAGTTTTACTTAATACTAATGCTTCAGTTAAGGTTTTCTGTATTTAAATATTGGTGCTCAGTTTTACTTAGTGGCTTCAGTTAAGGTTTTTGGTATTTAAATATTGGTGCTCAGTTTTACTTAGTGGCTTCAGTTAAGGTTTTCTGTATTTAAATATTGGTGCTCAGTTTTACTTAATGGCTTCAGTTAAGGATTTCGGTATTTAAATATTGGTACTCAGTTTTACTATGACTTCAGTTAAGGGTTTCTGTATTTAAATATTGGTGCTCAGTTTTACTTAGTGGCTTCAGTTAAGGTTTTCTGTATTTAAATATTGGTGCTCAGTTTTACTTAGTGGCTTCAGTTAAGGTTTTCGGTATTTAAATATTGGTGCTCAGTTTTACTTAGTGACTTCAGTTAAGGTTTTTGGTATTTAAATAATGGTGCTCAGTTTGATTTAGGGACTTCAGTTAAGGTTTTTGGTATTTAAATATTGGTACTCGGTTTTACTGTGATATCAGTTAAGGGTTTCTGTATTTAAATATTGGTGCTCAGTTTTACTTAGTGGCTTCAGTTAAGGTTTTCTGTATTTAAATATTGGTACTCGGTTTTACTATGACTTCAGTTAAGGGTTTCTGTATTTAAATATTGGTGCTCAGTTTTACTTAGTGGCTTCAGTTAAGGTTTTCTGTATTTAAATATTGGTGCTCAGTTTTACTTAGTACTAAGGCTTCAGTTAAGGTTTTCTGTATTTAAATATTGGTGCTCAGTTTAACTTAGTGGCTTCAGTTAAGGTTTTTGGTATTTAAATATTGGTACTCGGTTTTACTATGACTTCAGTTAAGGGTTTCTATATTTAAATATTGGTGCTCAGTTTTACTTAGTGGCTTCAGTTAAGGTTCTCTGTATTTAAATATTGGTGCTCAGTTTTACTTAGTGGCTTCAGTTTAGGTTTTCTGTATTTAAATATTGGTACTCGGTTTTACTATGACTTCAGTTAAGGGCTTCTATATTTAAATATTGGTGCTCAGTTTTACTTAGTGGCTTCAGTTAAGGTATTCGGTATTTAAATATTGGTGCTCAGTTTTACTTAGTGGCTTCAGTTAAGGTTTTCTGTATTTAAATATTGGTACTCGGTTTTACTATGACTTCAGTTAAGGTTTCTATATTTAAATATTGGTGCTCAGTTTTACTTAGTGGCTTCAGTTAAGGTTTTAGGTATTTAAATATTGGTGCTCAGTTTTACTTAGTGGCTTCAGTTAAGGTTTTCTGTATTTAAATATTGGTGCTCAGTTTTACTTAATACTAATGCTTCAGTTAAGGTTTTCTGTATTTAAATATTGGTGCTCAGTTTTACTTAGTGGCTTCAGTTAAGGTTTTTGGTATTTAAATATTGGTGCTCAGTTTTACTTAGTGGCTTCAGTTAAGGTTTTCTGTATTTAAATATTGGTGCTCAGTTTTACTTAATGGCTTCAGTTAAGGATTTCGGTATTTAAATATTGGTACTCAGTTTTACTATGACTTCAGTTAAGGGTTTCTGTATTTAAATATTGGTGCTCAGTTTTACTTAGTGGCTTCAGTTAAGGTTTTCTGTATTTAAATATTGGTGCTCAGTTTTACTTAGTGGCTTCAGTTAAGGTTTTCGGTATTTAAATATTGGTGCTCAGTTTTACTTAGTGACTTCAGTTAAGGTTTTTGGTATTTAAATAATGGTGCTCAGTTTGATTTAGGGACTTCAGTTAAGGTTTTTGGTATTTAAATATTGGTACTCGGTTTTACTGTGATATCAGTTAAGGGTTTCTGTATTTAAATATTGGTGCTCAGTTTTACTTAGTGGCTTCAGTTAAGGTTTTCTGTATTTAAATATTGGTACTCGGTTTTACTATGACTTCAGTTAAGGGTTTCTGTATTTAAATATTGGTGCTCAGTTTTACTTAGTGGCTTCAGTTAAGGTTTTCTGTATTTAAATATTGGTGCTCAGTTTTACTTAGTACTAAGGCTTCAGTTAAGGTTTTCTGTATTTAAATATTGGTGCTCAGTTTTACTTAGTGGCTTCAGTTAAGGTTTTTGGTATTTAAATATTGGTACTCGGTTTTACTATGACTTCAGTTAAGGGTTTCTATATTTAAATATTGGTGCTCAGTTTTACTTAGTGGCTTCAGTTAAGGTTTTCGGTATTTAAATATTGGAGTTCAGTTTTACTTAGTGGCTTCAGTTAAGGTTTTTGGTATTTTAATATTGGTACTCGGTTTTACTATGACTTCAGTTAAGGGTTTCTGTATTTAAATATTGGTGCTCAGTTTTACTTAGTGGCTTCAGTTAAGGTTTTCTGTATTTAAATATTGGTACTCGGTTTTACTATGACTTCAGTTAAGGGTTTCTGTATTTAAATATTGGTGCTCAGTTTTACTTAGTGGCTTCAGTTAAGGCTCTCTGTATTTAAATATTGGTGCTCAGTTTTACTTAGTGGCTTCAGTTAAGGTTTTCTGTATTTAAATATTGGTACTCGGTTTTACTATGACTTCAGTTAAGGGCTTCTATATTTAAATATTGGTGCTCAGTTTTACTTAGTGGCTTCAGTTAAGGTTTTCGGTATTTAAATATTGGTGCTCAGTTTTACTTAGTGGCTTCAGTTAAGGTTTTCTGTATTTAAATATTGGTACTCGGTTTTACTATGACTTCAGTTAAGGTTTCTATATTTAAATATTGGTGCTCAGTTTTACTTAGTGGCTTCAGTTAAGGTTTTCGGTATTTAAATATTGGTGCTCAGTTTTACTTAGTGGCTTCAGTTAAGGTTTTCTGTATTTAAATATTGGTGCTCAGTTTTACTTAATACTAAGGCTTCAGTTAAGGTTTTCTGTATTTAAATATTGGTGCTCAGTTTTACTTAGTGGCTTCAGTTAAGGTTTTTGGTATTTAAATATTGGTGCTCAGTTTTACTTAGTGGCTTCAGTTAAGGTTTTCTGTATTTAAATATTGGTGCTCAGTTTTACTTAATTGCTTCAGTTAAGGATTTCGGTATTTAAATATTGGTACTCAGTTTTACTATGACTTCAGTTAAGGGTTTCTGTATTTAAATATTGGTGCTCAGTTTTACTTAGTGGCTTCAGTTAAGGTTTTCTGTATTTAAATATTGGTGCTCAGTTTTACTTAGTGGCTTCAGTTAAGGTTTTCGGTATTCAAATATTGGTGCTCAGTTTTACTTAGTGGCTTCAGTTAAGGCTTTTGGTATTTAAATATTGGAGTTCAGTTTTATTTAGCGATTGTCAAGGTTTTCTGTATTTAAATATTGGTGCTCAGTTTTACTTAGTGCAGGCTTCAGTTAAGGCTTTTGGTAATTAAATATTGGAGTTCAGTTTTATTTAGCGATTGTCAAGGTTTTCTGTATTTAAATATTGGTGCTCAGTTTTACTTAGTGACTTCAGTTAAGGCTTTTGGTATTTAAATAATGGTACTCAGTTTTATTTAGGGACTTCAGTTAAGGTTTTTGTTATTTAAATATTGGTGCTCAGTTTTACTTAGGGACTTCAGTTAAGGCTTTTGGTATTTAAATATTGGTGCTCAGTTTGATTTAGGGACTTCAGTTAAGGTTTTTGGTATTTAAATAATGGTGCTCAGTTTTACTTAGGGCCTTCAGTTAAGGTTTTTGTTATTTAAATATTGGTGCTCAGTTTTACTTAGTGACTTCAGTTAAGGCTTTTGGTGTTTAAATATTGGTGCTCAGTTTTACTTAGTGACTTCAGTTAAGGCTTTTGGTATTTAAATATTGGTGCTCAGTTTTACTTGTAGACTTCAGTTAAGGTTTTTGGTATTTAAATATTGGTGCTCAGTTTTACTTAGTGACTTCATTTAAGGTTTTTGTAATTTAAATATTGGTGCTCAGTTTTACTTAGTGACTTCAGTTAAGGCTTTTGTTATTTAAATATTGGTGCTCAGTTTTACTAAGGGACTTCAGTTAAGGTTTTTGGTATTTAAATATTGGTGCTCAGTTTTACTTAGTGACTTCAGTTAAGGCTTTTGTTATTTAAATATTGGTGCTCAGTTTTACTTGGAGACTTCAGTTAAGGTTTTTGGTATTTAAATATTGGTGCTCAGTTTTACTTAGTGACTTCAGTTAAGGTTTTTGGTATTTAAATATTGGTGCTCAGTTTTACTTAGTGACTTCAGTTAAGGTTTTTGGTATTTAAATATTGGTGCTCAGTTTTATTTATTGACTTCAGTTAAGGTTTTTGGTATTTAAATATTGGTGCACACTTTTACTTCACAGAAGGCGGGCCCATCTATCATGTCTGGGACCGAGCTAGCATAGAAGGCGGGCCCATCTATCATGTCTGGGACCGAGCTAGCATAGAAGGCGGGCCCATCTATCATGTCTGGGACCGAGCTAGCATAGAAGGCGGGCCCATCTATCATGTCTGGGACCGAGCTAACATAGAAGGCGGGCCCATCTATCATGTCTTGGACTGAGCTAACATAGAAGGCGGGCCCATCTATCATGTCCGGTTTCAATTCCCTTGAAACTTGCATATAATTGATGATTACATTGGACTGTGAAGATTATTGAATACATTTTTTGTAAATTTCTTGATGACCCTTTTAAAAATGTCTCGGGTATTAAATAAGTCATGAAGTGAAGAATCATTTTTTCAAAGAGGTGTTACACTTAGTGATACATTATGTATGGAATAATGCACCAAATCATTTCACTGCTGCATAAAAGCAGATTTATAGATGATATATCTTCAAGCCTGGACAATTTTAAAATAGTCAAAAAAATACATGAGCTGAGAAAACTGAATTTTAACAAAAAATGATTCTATGCTACTGATAATTCTATAAAACACCACATTGCACTGTACTTGAATAGTATGGGTGCTCGGTTTTACTGTGACATCAGTTAAGGTTTTCTGTATTTAAATATTGGTGCTCAGTTTTACTTAGTGGCTTCAGTTAAGGCTTTCTGTATTTAAATATTGGTGCTCAGTTTTACTTAGTGGCTTCAGTTAATGTTTTCTGTATTTAAATATTGGTGCTCAGTTTTACTTAGTGGCTTCAGTTAATGTTTTCTGTATTTAAATATTGGTGCTCAGTTTTACTTAGTGGCTTCAGTTAATGTTTTCTGTATTTAAATATTGGTGCTCAGTTTTACTTAGTGGCTTCAGTTAAGGCTTTTGGTATTTAAATAGTGGTGCTCAGTTTTACTTAGTGGCTTCAGTTAAGGCTTTTGGTATCTAAATATTGGTGCTCAGTTTTAATTAGTGACTTCAGTTAAGGTTTTTGATATCTAAATATTGGAGTTCAGTTTTATTTATCGACTTGTCAAGGTTTTCTGTATTTAAATATTGGTGCTCAGTTTTACTTAGTGACTTCAGTTAAGGCTTTTGTTATTTAAATATTGGTGCTCAGTTTTACTTGGAGACTTCAGTTAAGGTTTTTGGTATTTAAATATTGGTGCTCAGTTTTACTTAGTGGCTTCAGTTAAGGCTTTTGGTATCTAAATATTGGTGCTCAGTTTTACTTGGAGACTTCAGTTAAAGTTTTTGGTATGTAAATATTGGTGCTCAGTTTTACTTGGAGACTTCAGTTAAGGTTTTTGGTATTTAAATATTGGTGCTCAGTTTTACTTAGTGGCTTCAGTTAAGGTTTTTGGTATTTAAATATTGGTGCTCAGTTTTACTTGGAGACTTCAGTTAAGGTTTTTGGTATGTAAATATTGGTGCTCAGTTTTACTTGGAGACTTCAGTTAAGGTTTTTGGTATGTTAATATTAGTGCTCAGTTTTACTTAGTGACTTCAGTTAAGGTTTTTTGATACTTAAATACAACTTAAGAATTGTTGATGAAACCCGCGCCTGACCTTATTCACTTATCTCTGTGTTTCCTTCAACAACAGACAAAATATTTGTCTGCAAGTTTCCATTATAGAAGTGTGTGTCAGATATATCACCTGAAATAAGCATTATCGGTGTGCCCAGTCTTATTAATGACCCAGCTAACACTGAAGGCGGGACCATCTATCATGTCCGGTTTCAATTCCCTTGAAACTTGCATATAATTGATGACTACATTGGACTGTGAAGATTTGATTAAAATAACATTAATGAAAACATCTTGGATAGCTATTTTATTATAAGTATTGGATCTTCGCTGAGCAATCATTTTTCCATCTGCTTTGTTGAAGAGCAGACATTGAACTCCCATACTGCTGCTATCCGCTTATGTTGTACAGAGACTGTTCAACGTTCAAGCTTAATTAAATTGTATCAGTATTAAATACTTTTTTTTCTAAATTACTTGATGACCCTTTTTAAACCCTCGTCTTAGGTATCAATTACGTCAGGAACCTAATTTCTCTCGAGAAACTGTTAACACTAGCACTTGACTTTTAGACACGGTGGTTAACAATATCCCATAATTCCTTGTCATCATCTCATAGTAATTAATTCTGCTGTCGCAATCTTCCATCATCTCATAGTAATTAATTATGTTGTCGCAATCTTCCATCATCTCATAGTAATTAATTCTGTTGTCGCAATCTTCCATCATCTCATAGTAATTAATTCTGTTGTCGCAATCTTCATGAGCTGATTAAAGTCCACATTGAGATGACATCTCCAGAACCTTCTGACCCGTCCCCAGGTGGTAGCTGGGAAACACGGGCTGGCAATTCCATGGAATATTCTCGCTATGGCACGTCCAGTCACGGGGTGTTCTTGACCATACAGATTGTAGAATTGTCGAATATCAGTGACTAGTTGACCATGCGAAAATTCTGGCATCTGCAGAAAAAAATAGTGAAATATATATATGAAAGAACGACTTCAGGGTTTTGCAATATAAAAAGGACACAAAACAATAAAAGTATGTTTAAAGTCTAATAGGAAATGTAGGAGAACACAGTCAACCAAAAGCATGCATATAAAACGAACAACAGTTACAAGGAAAAAGAAAATTAAGTGACATCCCAAACATAAAAGGGTTGACAATAGCAGTACCACCTTGGAACAGTCAGCGGCAAAATGTCCGCTGGTGGTTGAAACCAGTTCTAGGGTGCACCAAATCTCAATCCTACCCCATTGTCATCTCAATCAAATGGAATAGTGTAAACAAAAAACGGGGAAATTCCATGAAAACCAGGTTTTCCAAGCGGAAATCATTTTTCTATTTTTACAGTGACCTTGTACTTGACCTCAGTGACCCCAAATGCAATCCTAAGCTTCCTTTACATAAAAGGTACCTACATAGCAAGTTTCGTTCTAATATCTCATTCCCAAAATAAATTATTGAGCGAAACTGTTTTTCTGATTTTAGTAACCTTGACCCCAAATGCAATCTCAAGCTTCCTTTCCACGTAAGCTACCTACCCTGCACGTTTCATCACAATACCTCATTCCTATCTAAGAGTTTGACGCCGCCTCATGTCAGAGCTGTATTCCAAATTTTATTTCAACAGGATGGAAACTGTAGAAAAGTTGAGCACACAAGATTTGTGGGACGGAGGGACGTACAAGGAGATTCCTATATATTACATTATTAGCTGCTTCATCAGCAGGAATTATAACAAATTTGTTCTGAATTCTTGGATTCCTGATTTCGGAGAACATGTTGCTTTGAATAATGGAAGAATTGTTATACAAAGGATCTGTAAAAATGAACATTTTGATGGCTTCCTCGTCGATCAACTTAGGTACTTTCCAGACTAGTATGAAAATCTGTGACAGACATAGTTACACGTGATTTCAATTAGCTGTTACCATTACATCTACGACCATGAGACCTAGATTTACAATTTCAAATAGAAAAACACAGAAAAAAATGTCAATATTAGGGTAAAAATACTGAGTTGCAAAAAAAGTGTACAAGGAGTTTTTTTTAGAATTAATTGTATAAATTCCAAAATTAATATGTCATGTTTAGTACCAAAGTTTTTATCATTCCATTGCCAATATCATGTTGTCATTTGCTTTTCAATTGGTTGAATCAATAACGGACTGTCACTTGAAAACGAGGATAGGGGTGTTAAGTAAAATTTTCAACGTGTACACTTTCTTTTGCAACTGAGTATATATCCTTGTTGATAATAAGGCCCAATGGATATGATGTCTGCACGTTTTTTCACCTCCTTTAATCCTGCGATTATGTCTACTTCTTATCTTAAAGTTTTTAGTGCTAATCATTATCTGAAATTATATTCCAGGGACCAGTAAGCCATGTTTATCATTATACAGTAAAACTTTCTTTACTTATAACGAATTCCCTGGGACCTCAAAAAATACTTCGCTATAACCAAGGTTCTCTATCCATAAAACAAATTTGGTACAATAGTATAACAAATAAGTTATAGCAAAGGTGCTTTTGTTTACTATAACCATTTGATGAGTCATCATTGCAAACAGGAAGTGTACCGATTTGAGATGATGATCATTGACTATTTCACTGCTAATAGTTTATCCTTATCATTTGTGTATTGAATAAACCATTTTGAGTAATCTATTGTATTTTTCGATTTGTTTCTGTTACATAAATTTTCGATATTACAATACATTAATGACTGCATCGCCTTTCGTTTATAAAGATTCGTATCCGTTTGGTCTGCATGCAATAAGACCATGGATCTATCTCTTAACAAGAGCGCTGCCCGTTTCCTAAAGTTTTTATGTTAAGAGCATTTCCTAAGTGTCAGGTCAATGTAACCCTTACCTTTGACCTTCTAGCAAGACAATAACTGATAGGGGCTGTTGTTCAATCAAGAATACTATTTGTATAAAGTTTAAAGTCTGTAGATCAAATATTGTGAATAACAGCTTGGAAGGAATTTGTCATGATCATGTTATAGTGACCTTGACATCTGACCTACTAAGCTTAAAATTAATAGAGGTTGTTTTAATATGGGTACTATTTCCGTAAAGTTTCAAAACTGTAGGTCTAATAGCTACAAGTTACAGTTAGGAAAACAATGTCTTAGGATTCAGTCATTGTCAGTTCAATGTGACCTTGATGACCTACTGAACCCAAAAGTAATAGGCTTTCTCCTCTGACCAAGGACAATGCACCCATGAATAGGTGGGTATCATATTTCCGGGTTGTCATTTGCAATATGTATGTCCATATGAATACATGGTGACCTTGACCTTTGACCTACTAAGCCCAAAAGAGATAGGGTTCCTCCTCTCACCAAGGGCTATGTATCTACAAAGTTTCATGAGTGTAGTATTAACCATATAATACTCCTGGAATTATCACTTGGAATATGTATTGGTGACCTTGACCTTTGACCTAGTGACCCCAAAAGCAAAAGGGTTCCTCCTCTGACCAAACACTATGTATCTATGAAGTTTCATGAGTGTGTCTCACCACTCGGGTTCAAATCCCACTGGGAGCTCAACTTGTAAGTGAGTAAGTGTCGATTCTTATGGATGGCGGGAGGTGTACTACCCAGGATAAAGTGGGTGGTCTGCCTTCACCATAAAAAAATTGATCATCATTTATAACCTTGCATGTGTTGAAAATGACGTAAAACACCATACAAAACAAACAAACAAATCATGAGTGTTCACAGTTATTTGGCAGAAAGTGTATTTCCATATAAGGTCATGGTGACCTTTACATTTGACCTACTGACCCCAAAGACAATAAGGTTCTTTCTCTTGCCAACGTCAATGCAACATGCAATTTCTTCAGTGGGGGTGTTATGGGTTTGATGTTATCGTGCAGAATGCATTTTACAACATAAGGTCATAGCGACCTTGACCTGCTAATCCCAATGAAATACAATATTTTCTCTTACCAAGGGCAATGTACCTATGAAGTTTCATGAGTGTAGGTGTTATGGTTTTGAAGTTATCTCACGAAATGCCTATTTTCATATAATGTCAGGGTGACCTTGACCTTTGACCAAATGACCCCAAATCAATAGCGTTCATCCACTTACCAAAGTCAATATACTTTTGAAATTTCTTGAGTGTAGGTGTTATAGTTTCGAAGTTACCGTGAGGAATGCCTATTTCCATATATGGTCATAGCCACCTTGACCTTTGTCCCATTGAACCATAAACAATAGGGTTCCTCCTCTCACCAAAGGCAATGTACCTATAAAGTTTCATAAGTGTGGGTATTATGGTTTCGATGTTATCAGATGGAATGTCTATTTCCATATCGGTTCATGGTGACCTTGACCTACCGGCCCCAAAAACAATAGGGTACCTCCTATCAACTAGGGCAATGTACCTATGAAGTTTTATGAGTGTAGGTGTTACAGTTTTGAAGTTATTGTGTGGAATGCATATTTCCATATAAGGTCACTGTGACCTTGACCTTTGACCTACTGGAACCAAAAGAAATTCGGTTCCTGCCTTCAACAAGGGCGATGAACCTATGAAGTTTCATGAGTGTAGATGTTACGGTTTTGAAATTATCATGTGGAATTCATATTTCCGTATAAGGTCACTGTGACCTCTGACCCCAAAAGCATCAAGGTTCTTCCTCTCAACTGGGGCAATGTACCTATGAAGTTGTATGAATGTAGGTTTACAGTTTTAAAGTTATTACGCAGAATTCATATTTCCATATAAAGTCAGTGACCTTGACCCCAAAAGCAATAGAGTTCCTGCTTTCAACAAAGATGATGAACCTATGCAATTTCATGAGTGTATGTGTTATGGTTTTGAATATTTCCATATAAGGTGACAGTGACCTTGACATTTGACCTACTGACCAAAACACATTAGGGTTTCTCCACTCACCATGGACAATGTATGTATGAAGTTTTAAAAGTGTGGGTGTTTAAATTTTTGAATTTATCATGAGGAATGCATTTTTCTATATAAGATGACAGTGTCCTTGACCATTGATCTACTGACCCCAAAAGCAATAGGGTTCCTCCTCTCACCTAGGGTAAGGTGCCTCTGATCAGTAGAGCTAATAAAAATATTATAGTTTCGAGTGGGGGGGGGGGGGGTGGCGGGGAGTGGGGCAGGGGATGAGGGGGCAACATATGTAACAACTGACAAAAGCAACACAGAAATATGTAAAAAATAAATAAAAAAAGAATAGTTTCAAGTTGGGGGGGGGGGGGGGGGGTGGTAAGAGGCGGGGGGGGGGGGGGGGGCTTGGGGTGTGGGGGGGGGGGAGAGGGGGCAACATATATGTGTAAGAATTGACTAAAACAACACAGAAATATGTAAAAATAAAAGTTTAAAAAAAATAATTGTGGAGGAGTGCGGGGTGGGGGTGGGGGGGGGGGGTGGGGGCGGGGGGAGCCCATGCCCCAATATGAGTGAAGTATGAATAAGATGCATAATGCTATAAGAAATCCCAAACCAAATTTATAGATATATACATGCTTACATGCAAACCTAGATCTGCCTTTATTGCACATTTTATGGGCCATCACTATTTGCTATTTGGGTTCCATGGGAGCCCAGAATTTGCAGAAGACAAAATTAATTACCCAGCCCTTTACAACATACTATAAGGAAACCAATTCCAAAATTCAGTTCAGCAAGGACAAGAAATGCAAGAGATATAGACCTGTAAACACAGCTTACACGCAAAATTTGATGTGAAACAGACACATTTTAAGGGCTATCAGAATTTGGGTTCCATGGGAGCCCATGGGTTACAGGAACCAAAATTGCTTATGCAGCCCTTAAGATAATGCTATAAGGAAGCCCATGGCCAAATTTGGTTGTGCTAGGATAAGAAATGTAAGAGATATAGACTTGTAAACACAGCTTACACGCAAACCTTGATGTGGGACGCCGACCCCGTGGTGATTACATAAGCTCTCTTATTCTTCGAATAGTCGAGCTAAAAATGGGTAATCGGCCTCTAAGACCAATGTCATGAAGATCATTCATAATATCGTACTACCATGCAGTATCATAAGCTTTCTCCAAGTCAAAAAATACAGCGACTACATGTTCTTTTTTTATGAAAGCTTCCCTAATAAACGATTCAAATCGAATGAGATTGTCAGCTGTACCTCGTTGGCGCCTTAATGCACTTTGATACTTTGTTATCAGTTTGTTGGACTCCAGGTACCAAACGAGTCTCTCATTTATCATTCGTTCCATGGTTCTACATATACAACTCGTTAAAGTGATTGGGCGATAATTTATTGGGTCTGTATGATCCTTTCCAGGTTTGGGGACTGGAATAAGGATTGCTTCCTATAGAGAGATAGATGAAGTTTTATCAGTGTAGGTGTTATGGTTTTGAAGTTACTGTGCAGAATGCATATTTCCATATAAGGTCACCGTGACCTTGATCTTTGACCTACTGGCCCCAAAAACCTCCTCTCACCTAGGGCAATGTTATTATGACGTTTCATGAGTGTAGGTGTTATGGTTTTGAAGTTATTGTGCGGAATGCTTATTTTGACCGTGACCTTGATCTTTCATCTAGGGCAATGTACTTAAGAAGTTTCATGAGTGTAAGTGTTATGGTTTTCGAAGTTATCATCCGGAATGCGTTTTTCTATATAAGGTCATGATGACCTTGACATTTGACCAAGATTTCCACAAAAACAATAGGGATCCTCCTCTTATAATATCTAGTTCAGGTGTTATGGTTTCGGAATTTTCATCCGGAATGTGTTGTCTATTTAAGGTCATGGTGACCTTGACCTTTGACCTACTGATCCAAAAAACAACAGGGATCCTCCTCTCACCTAGGGCAATGTACCTATGAAGATTCACGAGTGTAGGTGTAATGGTTTCGGACTAATCGTCTGGAATACGCAATCGTTTACAGACGGACAGACAGGACAGACAACTCCATACCATAATACATTCCATTTTTCAAACGGGCGTATAACATTTTACCAACTGACTATCCCTGATAGATGCTTTAGAAAGTATATCAAATAAGCTGTCAAACAACCCATTTAATACCCATTTAATCATGTTAACACCTTTCTTTTGACAAAAACGGGCTTACGTTCTATGCCGGAAGATACCGAAATATGCCGAAGTTATTGTAAACAAAAATGGCCGATTCACTATAAAAAATATTATTTACGCTGGTTTCTTTAAATGGGGAATGCAAAATTACTGCGCTATAACCGAGAATTCATTATATCCGAGTTCGCTATATCCGTAAGTTTTTATATGAAGGAAAGAAGGAGCTAGCCGGGGAATTGAAAAAACTTTGCTATAAGCGAGTATTCGCTCAAACTGAGTTATAAGTGAGTTTTACTGTAAATATATACCGTATTTGTCGGCCTATAGCGCGCATGCGCATATAACGCGCACCCCGACTTTGGGCCTGAAATCCTTGGGAAAAAACTTTTTGTTATATATTGTAGCGTAAACCGCGCATAAAAAACATGTGTTTTCAATTTCAGGACAGCAGAGTGCCATTTTGAATCACTGACCAAAGAGAAAATGTAAAACAAATTTTAATTGGCTAAAACAAGCTGCATGTTAGACTGTGTTTTTTTACTCAAGTGTAAATAAACTTGTACTGTTGAGTGTACTTTTGTTGTTTACTCAAGTTTCAATAAAATAAAAATCCCCATGCCCGTGTTCAACTTTTATTACGATCATATCAAATTTATTAATCTGGCGTTGTATGACTGGTGTTTTTTCCAGGTTATTAACTCTTGCTTGTCAATTTGAAGGTGTTGACAATTTGAAGGTGTTGACAGTTTGAGAGGTTTCTCGAAATGAGATGCATTGTCTTGTGGCATCACCTATTAAACGCATTTTCCTAAAACATTGTGTCAGCACCTACTCAAACTTCTGAAGTAATCAAGGACAATTAAGGAATTGACATTTTTCTGCGTACATGTATTGTTACATGTTTGTTTAATAATCACCATAGTCATCGTTGTTTGCGGTCAGATTAGCAAAAACCAAACACTTCACTCATTTTCCCAGTCAATTAAACCCTTTATGAATAATCAAGATTTTACGTTGTCAAAATTCAGACTTTAACAAATAAATATGTGCGGTAAATGTACCCGGTAGTCGTCGTTAGGAAGAAAACATAATATTCTATTCTATTCTATTCACGGTAAACCCGTCTACGTAAAACGGAAACCACAGCCTCGTTATCACAGCCTCGTTATCATTTCACTTTGCCGATTGATGTAAACAATGATATTTTTCAACATTTCAATGGTATTTTCTCAACAATAATCAACATAAAACATGGTAAAGTTTGATTTTATTATTTTTATTGATAATAAGGATATAGCATACAACGCATTTTATTGAAACAATAGAAACAAGCCAACTTTTGTTCGATTCAATTTCTCTAGTAAACGGCCGGTCTTGCGACTTTTTGAAACCCACAAAACTTCTCGTCTTGGCTGAAAAAAAAAAGAGTAAAACATCACTTGTTGCTTAAACCGCGCACCCCAACTTCAGCCACAGAATCTGGGGTAAAAAAGTGCGCGCTATAGGCCGAGGAATACGGTATATCAAACCCCTGAACATCGACATTATTGAAACTATGACCTGACTGACGAAACTATAATGTATTTAACATTTTGGGATTTCCTGTATTGTAAAACTTTTTAAAGATCAACCTGTTTAACATACCACAACTTGGTACATTACAAGTCAAAACATAAATGAGGTGAGATGTACATCAATCAACATTAGAAGCTACATTAAGCATTCTTCCATTGACAGTTGATTTAATGGTGGACTTGCAAGATAAATAATTACAACAACTGCACCTCTTGGAATTGCACTTATTACTAGAGGAAAACACTCTACATCTTAAATGAACAACACAGGTCTTACATGATATTTCAAGAGAAGTTTGAGCAGTTATTTAAGATTTTTTTTGTGTTTTTACGAAAATTCATACGCTAACACAAACATGGCTTTCTAGTTCCTCCTCTATAAA
The DNA here is from genome assembly GCA_037043455.1 of Cyrtodaria siliqua. Lineage (NCBI taxonomy): Eukaryota > Metazoa > Mollusca > Bivalvia > Adapedonta > Hiatellidae > Cyrtodaria > Cyrtodaria siliqua. The sequence goes on along the minus strand of JAWPHD010002115.1, from coordinate 128,135 downwards.
CAAGACAATAATTATAAACATGACTTACTGGTTCCTGGTCTATGAACAAGACAATAATGACAAACATGGCTTACTGGTTCGTGGTCTATGAACAAGACAATAATGACAAACATGGCTTACTGGTTCGTGGTCTATGAACAAGACAATAATGACAAACATGGCTTACTGGTTCCTGGTCTATGAACAAGACAATAATGACAAACATGGCTTACTGGTTCCTGGTCTATGAACAAGACAATAATGACAAACATGGCTTACTGGTTCCTGGTCTATGAACAAGACAATAATGACAAACATGACTTACTGGTTCTTCCTCAGTTTCTTCATCCTCTTCTGTTACTTCGTTCAGAGATTGACTGTCAAAATACTCGTTAAGAATGTCCTTCATCTTGTCATTCCTGGTCATGTCCACCGAGTCAGCACACATCCAGTAGCTCTTGTGGGACACACTGTAATGTAGTTTATATCTCATTATACATATCCTATAGCTGTAATGTAGTTTATATCTCATTATACATATCCTATAGCTGTAATATAGAAGCTCTTGCAGGACACACTGTAATATAGTTTATATCTCATTATACATATCCTATAGCTGTAATATAGAAGCTCTTGCAGGACACACTGTAATATAGTTTATATCTCATTATACATATCCTATATCTGTAATGTAGAAGCTCTTGTGGCACACACTGTAATGTATTTTATATCTCATAATATATATCCTATAGCTGTAATGTAGAAGCTCTTGTGGGACACACTGATATATAGTTTATATCTCGTTATACATATCCTATAGCTGTAATGTAGAAGCTCTTGTGGGACACACTGTAATGTAGTTTATATCTCATTATAGATATCCTATAGCTGTAATGTAGAAGCTCTTGTGGGACACACTGTAATATAGTTTATATCTCGTTATACATATCCTATAGCTGTAATGCAGCAGCTCTTGTGGGACACACTGTAATGTAGTTTATATCTCATTATACATATCCTATATCTGTAATGTAGAAGCTCTTGTGGCACACACTGTAATGTAGTTTATATCTCATTATATATATCCTATAGCTGTAATGTAGAAGCTCTTGTGGGACAAACTGTAATATAGTTTATATCTCGTTATACATATCCTATAGCTGTAATGTACAAGCTCTTGTGGGACACACTGTAATGTAGTTTATATCTCATTATATATATCCTATAGCTGTAATGTAGAAGCTCTTGTGGGACACACTGTAATATAATTTATATCTCGTTATACATATCCTATAGCTGTAATGTAGAAGCTCTTGTGGGACACACTGTAATGTAGTTTATATCTCATTATACATATCCTATAGCTGTAATGTAGAAGCTCTTGTGGGACACACTGTAATGTAGTTTATATCTCATTATACATATCCTATAGCTGTAATGTAGTAGCTCTTGTGGCACACACTGTAATGTAGTTTATATCTCATTATACATATCCTATAGCTGTAATGTAGTAGCTTATGTGGCACACACTGTAATGTAGTTTATATATCATTATACATATCCTATAGCTGTAATGTAGAAGCTCTTGCAGGACACAATGTAATGTAGTTTATATATTATTATACATATCCTATAGCTGTAATGTAGAAGCTCTTGCAGGACACACTGTATCTCATTATACATATCCTATAGCTGTAATGTAGTAGCTCTTGTGGCACACACTGTAATATAGTTTATATCTCATTATACATATCCTATAGCTGTAATGTAGAAGCTCTTGCAGGACACAATGTAATGTAGTTTATATATTATTATACATATCCTATAGCTGTAATGTAGAAGCTCTTGCAGGACACACTGTATCTCATTATACATATCCTATAGCTGTAATGTAGTAGCTCTTGTGGCACACACTGTAATATAGTTTATATCTCATTTTAAATATCCTATAGCTGTAATGTAGTTTATATCTCATTATACATATCCTATAGTTGTAATGTAGAAGAACTTGTGGGACACACTGTAATATAGTTTATATCTCATTATACATATCCTATAGTATTTTTCATTATACATATCCTATAGTATATCTCATTATACATATCCTATAGTATATTTCATTATACATATCCTATAGCTGCAATGTAGTAGCTCTTGTGGCACACACTGTAATGTAGTTTATTATCTCATTATACATATCCTATAGCTGTAATGTAGAAGAACTTGTGGCACACACTGTAATCTTGTTTATAGCTCATTATACATATCCTATAGCTGTAATGTAGAAGAACTTGTGGCACACGCTGTAATATAGTTTATAGCTCATTATACATATCCTATAGCTGTAATTTAGAAGAACTTGTGGCACACACTGTTATATAGTTTATAGCTCATTATACATATCCTATAGCTGTAATGTAGAAGCTCTTGCAGGACACAATGTAATGTAGTTTATATTTCATTATACATATCCTATAGCTGTAATGTAGAAGCTCTTGCAGGACACAATGTAATTGTAGTTTATATAGCATTATACATATCCTATAGCTGTAATGTAGAAGCTCTTCCAGGACACACTGTATCTCATTATACATATCCTATAGCTGTAATGTAGCTCTTGTGGGACACACTGTAAAACAGTTTATATCTCATTATACATATCCTATAGCTGTAATGTAGTAGCTCTTGTGGCACACACTGTAATATAGTTTATAGCTCATTATACATATCCTATAGCTGTAATGTAGAAGCTCTTGCAGGACACACTGTATCTCTTTATACATATCCTATAGCTGTAATGTAGCTCTTGTGGGACACACTGTAATATAGTTTATATCTCATTATACATATCCTATAGCTGTAATGTAGAAGCTCTTGCAGGACACACTGTATTTCATTATACATATCCTATAGCTGCAATGTAGTAGCTCTTGTGGCACACACTGTAATGTAGTTTATTATCTCATTATACATATCCTATAGCTGTAATGTAGAAGAACTTGTGGCACACACTGTAATCTTGTTTATAGCTCATTATACATATCCTATAGCTGTAATGTAGAAGAACTTGTGGCACACGCTGTAATATAGTTTATAGCTCATTATACATATCCTATAGCTGTAATTTAGAAGAACTTGTGGCACACACTGTTATATAGTTTATAGCTCATTATACATATCCTATAGCTGTAATGTAGAAGCTCTTGCAGGACACAATGTAATGTAGTTTATATTTCATTATACATATCCTATAGCTGTAATGTAGAAGCTCTTGCAGGACACAATGTAATTGTAGTTTATATAGCATTATACATATCCTATAGCTGTAATGTAGAAGCTCTTCCAGGACACACTGTATCTCATTATACATATCCTATAGCTGTAATGTAGCTCTTGTGGGACACACTGTAAAACAGTTTATATCTCATTATACATATCCTATAGCTGTAATGTAGTAGCTCTTGTGGCACACACTGTAATATAGTTTATAGCTCATTATACATATCCTATAGCTGTAATGTAGAAGCTCTTGCAGGACACACTGTATCTCTTTATACATATCCTATAGCTGTAATGTAGCTCTTGTGGGACACACTGTAATATAGTTTATATCTCATTATACATATCCTATAGCTGTAATGTAGAAGCTCTTGCAGGACACACTGTATTTCATTATACATATCCTATAGCTGTAATGTAGTAGCTCTTGTGGCACACACTGTAATATAGTTTATATCTCATTATACATATCCTATAGCTGTAATGTAGTTTATATCTCATTATACATATCCTATAGTTGTAATGTAGAAGAACTTGTGGAACACACTGTAATATAGTTTATATCTCATTATACATATCCTTTAGTATATCTCATTATACATATCCTATAACTGTAATGTAGAAGCTCTTGTGGCACACACTGTAATGTAGTTTATTATCTCATTATACATATCCTATAGCTGTAATGTAGTAGCTCTTGTGGGACACACTGTAATGTAGTTTATTACCGTATTTTACCTTGTATATTACGCACCCGTGTATAATACGCACCCCCTTCTCAGAGGTCAAAACTGGCATAAAAAAGTTGTTTCCGTGTATAATACACATCAAAATATTAGTTTTCCTAGATGAACCATTCAACGAAAATAAAAGGTTAAAAAATAAATAAAAAATAAATAAATCACTATCGAGAAAATTAGCGTACAAAAGAAAACAAGGGGTCAATGACCTTGAAGCTCTACTGATTGATTTTGATTTCAGGAAGTAGTCGCTACAGACTTGTTTTTTGAAAATCTATTTTTAACCGTGGCGGGCATCTTGAATTTGCGGCCGACCTGAAATTTTGCTAGGATCAATTAGACATTAAGAGCAACATTCCTGTGAAGTTTCATGAAAATCCGTCAAGTAGTTTCAGAGGAGTAGTCGCTACAAGTTTTCATTATATAACTCTATGTAAACAAAGATGGCTGCCAGGTTTAACGTCAAATCAAAACGATTTTCGACAAGGACCAACATCATGTCATACTGATCATTTTAGAAAAAGTCCCATATCAATATCTCTGATAGTTTTGAAGAAGTAGTCGCTACAAACTTATTTATTTTAAATCTATTTTTAGCTGTGGCGACCATTTTGAATTTTTGGCCGACCTGAAATTTTTCTAGGATCAACTAGACATCAAGAGCAACATTCCTGTGAAGTTTCATGAACATCCGTTAAGTAGTTTCAGAGGAGTAGTCGCTACAAGTTTTTACTATATAACTCTATGTAACCAAAGATGGCCACTGGGAGCCATGTTTAACGTCGAATCAAAATAATTTTCCACAAGGATCAACAATCATGTCATGCTGATCATTTTAGAAAAAGTCCCATATCAATATCACTTATAGTTTTCAAGAAGTAGTCGCTAAAAACTTATTTGTTAAAAATCTATTTTTAGCTGTGACAGCCATCTTGAATTTCTGGCAGATCTGAAATTTTGCTAGGATCAATTAGACATCAAGAGCAACATTCCTGTAAAGTTTCATGACAATCCGCCAAGTAGTTTCAGAGGAGTAGTCGCTACAAGTTTTTACTAAATAACCTTATGTAAACAAAGATGGCTGCTGGCAGCCATGTTTAATGTTGAATCATAACGATTTTTGACAAGGATCAACATCATGTCATGCTGATCATTTTAGAAAAAGTCCCATATCAATATCACTTATAGTTTTCAAGAAGTAGTCGCTACAAACTTGTATTTTAAAACTCTATTTTTAGCTATGGCTGCCATCTCGGATTTCACGTCAACATGAATTTTTGCTAGGATCAACTAGACTTTATGGGCAACATTTCTGTAAAGTTTCATGAATATCCATCCAGTAGTTTCAGAGGAGTTGTCGCTACAAATAAAAGTTTACGGACAGACGGATGACGGACGCCGCACCACGGCATAAGCTCTGCTGATCTCTGATCAGTCGAGCTAACAACACCGGAACTATATAATTACTTCAATCATTAATTGCCAATCTTCAGGAGAGTACCTATCTTGTATCATCTCATCAAAGATAATTGTCAGTATTCCGATAATTACATCTACTAAAACAAATACAACAAAGTCGTTGGTTACCGTAATCCATTACGCCGATTATACTAACATTGTGTATTCACGGGAACCAGTGCTTATCATAAGTGTATCAGAAGTGTAACGCGTGATCAGTTACCTGTACTCCGTGGCTAAATCTGGTAAAGGTCACACGGCGTGTCAAAGTGCATCCTCAGAAATAGTCGCTACTTGCGGCAACTTCAAAGGATTATAGAAATAGAATAACCCACTCTACCCATGTTTAAAGTGTGTCTATACTGCAGCCGAGGTGCGATCTTGTTTGGCCCAATTATCAATCATCAAATGTGTACCGGTAAGTATGTTTTCACAAGCATTATTGAATAATTGCCATTTCAAAGTAGGGTGATTCTGCCTTTCTACGCCGTCTAAAATATATATCTTTCAAAATAAAGCAAAAACTTAAATATTAGAATAGAATAGAATAGAACTGTAACAATACTACATGTACCAGTCTAAACAGCTGGAAGTCACGTAATATTACGTCACGCGATATAAACAACAAAATCGAGGGATGATTTTTCACACAATTTATTGAAGTTTTACAACAAACATGCAAACATATATACAAAAACAAGCATCATAATACACTTTATTCATTTATAAATAGAATTAAGTCAATATATTAAATACTTATATGAAGCGAGTAAATTACGAAAAAATTGTGTATTATCGGTATTCACAATTTTCTGCAAGAAAAAAAAAGTTCTTTTTATTGTTTCCTTATATTGTACGCACCCCACTTTCGGAAACCGTAAAAGAGGTCAAAAACTGCGTACTATACAAGGTAAAATACGGTATCTCATTATACATATCCTATAACTGTAATGTAGAAGCTCTTGTGGCACACACTGTAATGTAGATTATTATCTCATTATACATATCCTATAGCTGTAATGTAGTAGCTCTTTTGGGACACACTGTAATGTAGTTATATTATCTCATTATACATATCCTATAGCTGTATTTATTATGTAGTAGCTCTTGTGGCACACACTGTAATGTAGTTTATTATCTCATTATACATACCCTATAACTGTAATGTAGTAGCTCTTGTGACACACACTGTAATGTAGTTTATTATCTCATTATACATAACTTATAGTTGTAATGTAGAAGCTTGCAGGACACAATGTAATATAATTTATCTTTGTTTGTATTTTGATTTATGAACAACTGCCTGTGAGTTGTTCAAGCATTGATTTGAATCCAAGACCTGTGGGCTAGATTTTATAAACGTTATTTATAGTCGACCGGTTTTGCAAGTATTGCACGAGATTTGCTTGTAATTTATATATAGAATTACACAGGGCGTTTTTCATTCCAGCTTAGCCTTTCACAGAGAGCGGTCGTTTGTGCCTTTACAATATAACTTGAAATAGGCAATAGATAGGTTACTGTTCAAGTAATTTAATAATATCGAAAAATAATGTTACTCATAATTTAGCGTAATAAAATCTTCCAGTGAATTAAATGGATTGTAAAAAATTGCATTTCTACGCACGACACCACTACAATAATCGAATAGTCGTAAAACATAGATTACAGGTACCGGTAACTGATTGATAGAGTAACTGTGGGAGTTAAGTCAGTACGGACTTATCAACAAGAATTACTTTTCATGAAAGTATCGGTTCTTGACCTGGTATAGATTTGAGGCAGATTCTGCCATATGATATATATTTGTATTACTGGTATAAGTAACAAGTGTTGTATTGTAGTGGCGCATAGTTGCCCTTTTTATTTTTCTCAGGTCCGAGATCTAAGACCGAGTACAATTTTGGCTCTTACACGCTTATCTGACATAATCGCATGTGGAACACTATACAACTGCCTAATCTTGTTTTCCATTTTCTCTTTTTATACTTCAGGCAGAAATAATATCATTTATCACCGCATATCACTTGTTTTTATTTTTGAGAACAGTTGCAGACCTCTGCTATGGAGACAGACAAAGTATATACAGTTACACTTTTCAGCAAACAACTGTACGAACAAGCATATCATAGGCCACAGACGGATTATTTTTAAATCATATTTGTCAACATCGTTAGTAGCATTATTGAAAAAAAACATGTATTCCAAACACAATTACCTTTAATTTCAGAGCAACTGCAGACTTGTGTTGAAGGAAATTACAACTTGCATACAGTTAAAAATGAAAGTGCATACGTGATATGTCGAGTAATACAGTTGTGAATCTGTTTTATTACGTCTCTGCTCTTATGATAACAAGCAGTGTTAGTATTGGACATATGTTTATCTGTTAATTGTATTTTGTTACCATAGGTCATATGATCGGAGAGATGCCAAACAGATCAATAATTTCTATATTTGGTATGTTTATTACAAGAAAATGAAGGAAGTATGTTTAGTATTTTTCAGAGAGCAGCTTATCATTAGTACACAAACTTTGGAAACGATCTGCCAAGTTACATGCATCAGTAATAGACTTCCTTAGAACGTATACAAGTTGGATTGTATATGCATTGTGACTGGAACTTACAAGAGACGAAAAGATTGACATTTTCTGTGACTTGTGTTTGCTTTTCTTCTGTAATAAATAGATCTAAGGCCGCTCTCTAAGGATGTAGGCTAACTCCCAACTATGTGTTGTGTTATTATTAACGCGATTTGTCGTTGACAATCGTGTGTGTTGTATGGTAATTTAAAGGATGAAAGTTGTATTCAATATTTCACGTGGTGGTCAATGAGACTGAAGTTTGCATGTATGCAAAATATATAAGAAGATACATGTTTTATATTTGTCGGAGTCATAGACGACAAAGAACATAATATAGTTTATATTTCATTATACATATCCTATAGCTGTAATGTAGAAGCTCTTGCAGGACACAATGTAATATAGTTTATATCTCATTATACATATCCTATAGTTGTTATGTAGAAGCTCTTGCAGGACACACTATAATATAGTTTATATATCATTTTACATATACTATAGCTGTAATGTAGTAGCTATTGGAGGACACACTGTAATATAGTTTATATCTCATTATACATATCCTATAGTTGTTATGTAGAAGCTCTTGCAGGACACACTATAATATAGTTTATATATCATTTTACATATACTATAGCTGTAATGTAGTAGCTATTGGAGGACACACTGTAATATAGTTTATATATCATTTTACATATCCTATATCTGAAATGTAGAAGCTCTTCTAGGACACACTGTAATATAGTTTATATCTCATTATATACATATCCTATAGTTGTAATGTAGAGCTCTTTTGGCAAAAACTGTAATATAGATTATATCTCATTATATATATCCTATAGCTGTAATGTAAAAGCTCTTGCGGAACACACTGTAATATAGTTTATATCTCATTCTACATATCCTATAGCTGTAATATAGAAGCTCTTGCTGGACACATTGTAATGTAGTTTATATATCATTTTACATCTAGCTGAAATGTAGAAGCTCTTGTGGGACACACTGCAATGTAGTTTATATCTCATTCTACATATCCTATAGCTGTAATATAGAAGCTCTTGCTGGACACATTGTAATGTAGTTTATATATCATTTTACATATCTTATAGCTGAAATGTAGAAGCTCTTCTAGGACACACTGTAATATAGTTTATATCTCATTATATACATATCCTATAGTTGTAATGTAGAAGCTCTTGTGGGACACACTGCAATGTAGTTTATATCTCATTCTACATATTATATAGCTGTAATGTAGAAGTTGTAATGTAGTAGCTCTTGTGGGACACTGTAATACATATCCTATAGCTGAAATGTAGAAGCTCTTGTGGGACACACTGTAATATAGTTTATATCTCATTATACATATCCTATAGCTGTAATGTAGTAGCTCTTGTGGGACACACTGTAATGTAGTTTATATCTCATTATACATATCCTATAGTTGTAATGTAGTAGCTCTTGTGGCACACACTGTAAAATAGTTTATTATCTCATTATACATATCCTATAGCTGCAATGTAGAAGCTCTTGTGGCACACACTGTAATATTGTATATATCTCATTAAACATATCCTATAGTTGTAATGTAGTAGCTCTTGTGGTACACACTGTAATATAGTTTATATCTCATTATACATATCCTATAGTTGTAATGTAGTATCTCTTGTGGCACACACTGTAATATAGTTTATATCTCATTATACATATCCTATAGTTGTAATGTAGTAGCTCTTGTGGCACACACTGTAATATAGTTTATTATCTCATTATACATATCCTATAGCTGCAATGTAAAAGCTCTTACGGGACACACTGTAGTATAGTTTATATCTCATTATACATATCACATAGCTGTAATGTAGAAGCTCTTATGGGACAACACTGTAATATAGTTCATACCTCATTATGCATATCTTATAGCTGTAATGTAAAAGCTCTTGTGGGACACACTGTAATATATATATACATATCCTATAGCTGCAATGTAAAAGCTCTTATGGGACACACTGTAATATAGTTCATACCTCATTATGCATATCTTATAGCTGTAATGTAAAAGCTTTTGTGGTACACACTGTAATATATACACATATCCTATAGCTGCAATGTAAAAGCTCTTGTGGGATACACCATAATGTAGTTCATATCTCAATATACATATCCTATAGCTGTAATGTAGAAGCTCTTGTGGGACACACTGTAATATAGTTTATATCTCATTATACATATCCTATAGCTGTAATGTAGAAGCTCTTGCAAGACACACTGTAATATAGTTTATATCTCATTATACATATCCTATAGCTGTAATGTAGAAGCTCTTGTGGGACACACTGTAATATAGTTTATATCTCATTATACATATCACATAGCTGTAATGTAGAAGCTCTTATGGGACAACACTGTAATATAGTTCATACCTCATTATGCATATCTTATAGCTGTAATGTAAAAGCTCTTGTGGGACACACTGTAATATATATATACATATCCTATAGCTGCAATGTTAAAGCTCTTATGGGACACACTGTAATATAGTTCATACCTCATTATGCATATCTTATAGCTGTAATGTAAAAGCTTTTGTGGTACACACTGTAATATATACACATATCCTATAGCTGCAATGTAAAAGCTCTTGTGGGATACACCATAATGTAGTTCATATCTCAATATACATATCCTATAACTGTAATGTAGAAGCTCTTGTGGGACACACTGTTATATAGTTTATATCTCATTATACATATCCTATAGCTGTAATGTAGAAGCTCTTGCAAGACACACTGTAATATAGTTTATATCCCATTATACATATACTATAGCTGTAATGTAGAAGCTCTTGTGGGACACACTGTAATATAGTTTATATCTCATTATACATATCCTATAGCTGTAATGTAGAAGCTCTTGCAAGACACACTGTAATATAGTTTATATCTCATTATACATATACTATAGCTGTAATGTAGAAGCTCTTGTGGGACACACTGTAATATAGTTTATATCTCATTATATACTGAACAAAAAAAGTTTAGCATGACTTTTTAAGGACATAGATTAAAACATATGAAAATTGACATAATTGTTTGGACATAATTGTTTGAAGCTATTAGAAATGCTAGGTAAGGATGTGATTTTCCAAAAAAAGTTATTTTATTATCTTCTAAGGGAAGTACCAGAATTACCTCCCATATATTAAAACAACGTATTTCATTATACAAAAGTATTGCTTTGAACACAATTAACATTTGGCATTGACACAAATTGCCTATTCTGTCATTGTTTAAAAACTTCTGGAATATATTTACAAACGATTGTTATTCTCAAACAAGAACATTCCAAATTTTGTAATTTCAAAATTACCTTCCTTTTCAATGAAATGAGAACGAATTTCGATGACCTATAAAAGTATGTTCCCATCATAATTGCTTTATTTGTATCACCGACTTTGTTTACAAATGGCTTTATAGCATTATTATTGGCCATATCTATGTTACTTTATCGTTGACCCAGAACATACACGGCTTTGTATCTCATCCATGGAAATGACATGCATTTTATGTACTACATTTATTTTTCTCAGTTTACATATCCTATAGATGTAATACAGGAGCTCTTTAAGGACACACTATACTATTTAAATCTCATTATACATATCCTATAGTTGTAATGTAGAAGCTCTTGTGGTACACACTGTAATATAGTTAATATCTCATTATACATATCATATAGTTGTAATGTAGTAGCTCTTGTGGCACACACTGTATTATAGTTTATATCTCATTATACATATCCTATAGTTGTAATGTAGTAGCTCTTGTGGCACACACTGTAATATAGTTTATATCTCATTATACATATCCTATAGTTGTAATGTAGTAGCTCTTGTGGCACACACTGTAATATAGTTTATATCTCATTATACATATCCTATAGTTGTAATGTAGTAGCTCTTGTGGCACACACTGTAATATAGTTTATATCTCATTATACATATCCTATAGTTGTAATGTAGTAGTTCTTGTGGCACACACTGTAATATAGTTCATATCTCATTATACATATCCTATAGTTGTAATATAGGAGCTCTTGTGGGACACACTGTAAATATAGTTCATATCTCATTATACATATCCTATAGAAGCAAAAATTGCAAAATGGAGGTGCTAAAGTGTTGATAAGACAAAATATAGCAATTTTCATTAATTAAAGGGTCATAATTCCCATGTTATTAGTCCGATCTGGCTGGTTTTCAAATGTGTCCGAGCTTTCAGTTATATCAACAATCTGGTAAAGTTTGGTAAAGATAGGATGCAAAATGGAGGAGTTCAAATGATGATAAAACCAGATTGGACCAGTAACACCGGAGTTATGACCCTTGAATTAACAAAAAATGCTAAATTTTATAGAAATTTTCATTAATTCAAGGCTTGTAACTCAGGTGTTACTGGTGCAATCTGGCTGGTTTTATGAACTTGTCCGAGCTTTCATCGATATATACCATCTGACAAAGTTTGGTAAAGAATGGACAACAAAAAGTTAACTGACAGACGACGGACAACAGACCATGGCATAAGCTCTACTGGCCAACTGACATATTCATTGATTTAACTGCATGTCTTGCATGTTTCAATGGAAGGACAAGGTGGCAACAATATTAAATTTAGAGTACATCTAAAATTGTTGTGCACCCTGTAAAAGGATTATCACACACCTATCCCGATATCTCCTTTTGCCTAAACAAGAAATATCACTGTAAGTGATAAATGCCCCCGAAGTGTCCTTTGACTTCTCTAAGTATGACCTTGACCTTGGAGCCATGGACCTGGATTTTATGCATGACACCTCGTTTGGTTGTGGTGAGCACTTGTGCCAAGTTATTTGAAAATCCGTCCAGGCAGGCAAAAGTTATTGACCGGACACGATTTTACCATTGACCTCTAAATGTGACCTTGACCTTGGGGCCACAGACCTGGATTTTGTGTGGGACACATCGTCTTGTTGTGGTGAGCACTTGTGCCAAGTTATTTGAAAATACGTCCATGAATGCCAGAGTTATTGACCGGACACAATTTGACTTTTGACCTCCAAGTGTGACCTTGACCTTGAAGACCTGGGTTTTGCGCGCGACATATCGTCTTGTTATGCTGATCATTTGTGCCAAGTTATTTAAAAATCCCTGAAGGGGTTGTGACGTTTCATTCCAGACACGAAATTGCGTACCTGTTTTTGACCTATGAACTGCATGTGTGACCTTGACCTTTGAGGTACGGACCTGGGTTTTGCGCGCAACACATCGTCTTGTTATGGTGATCACTTGTGTCAAGTTATTTAAAAATCCCTGCAGGGGATGTGAAGTTACGGTCCGGACACGAACTGCGGAATGACGGACAGACAGACAGAATCCGGACAGACAGGCGGACGGTTTTCGGGGGGCATAATAAAAAATAGTTACACAATGTTCAGCCACTGCTTCCAGTTCACAATGGCTAAGAATGTTATCTAATGTACCATTGGAACAAAGAGAGAAAAACTGATAAGGCCTCAAGTTGCTAGATTTTAATCCCAATTTTTTGTTTTTTGTAATGAAGGATTTTGTTTTGTAATTTTCTTATTCATGTGAAAACAATTAGTATCATTTAAAAGCAAAAAAGCAAGAGTGCCAAACTGACAAAATATATACTGTCATAGGTGTGAAATTGCTTTTAACACATGTGGTGCTGAAAGTTATCCCATCCCAGGTCTAGTGATAAGCCACCTTGTCTAAATTTATAAGAATCAAACTGTTTATTTGATTTATTTTTACTTGATTTATCGCTGAAACCAGTACTCATAAAAGGAGGCATACTGATGTAAATTGTGGAAAAGAAATCCGTCTAGATCTAGTGATAAAATGAGTCTGACAATATTTGTTGCTAGGTATCATGCATAAACCTGCCAATCTGCAATTTCAAGTAAAACATCACAGTGACCTTGAACTTTGACCTATTGACCCCAAAATCAAATAAATTCACAACAAATATGAATTATATCCATGCAGCCATTCTCTTTTTTAAATGAGCGGAAACCTTTTTTCTCTTTCAGTAAAATGTTACAGTGATCTTGACCTTTGACTTTTCACCCCAAACTCAATGGTAGTCTACCTATTACCACTATATAACAACACACCAAATATGAATTCAGTTTATGTTTGTAAACCATTTTTTTTTAGTAAAAGGCCATAGTGACCTTGACCCCTAAATCATAATGGGTCTAACTCTTACCAAGATCTTACCAGAACTACACATCAACTATAAATGAATGCAGCCAGTCTCTTTTTAAATGAGTGGAAACCAATTTTCAGTAAAATATCACAGTGACATTTGAATTGTTCACCCCAAAATAATACAGGAATCTAAAATTCACTTATAATTTCCCTAGAAAAGGTCAAGGTCCCTGTGACCTTTTCTAGGGAAATTATAAGTGAATTTTAGATTTCCCTAGAAAAGGTCAAGGTCCCTGTGACCTTTTTTCTAGGGAAATTATAAGTGAATTTTAGATTCCTGTATTACTGATCTCTACATCAATAGGGGTGTACCTCTCACCAAGATATATACACACATATGAATTTAATCCATGCATTCTTCTCTTCTAAATCAGCAGTTTCAGAAAAAGGTCAGTGATCTTGACCTCTGACCTACTGGTATTGACCCTAAAACAAAATACGGTAGATGTCTACCTCTAACAAAGGTAACACCAAATTCAAATTCATTTTTAAGAACCAATTTAAAACTTTGGAGCGGGCCAAAAAGAGGGATTAAAATCTAACAATTCATTTAACCATGAAGAACTATGGCATTGTTCCGGTCGCTGTGATGTGCATGTCTGGCTGAAAGGTTGTGCGAATAACCTTTGGTGCGACTGTAGTAGATACTGTCTCCACAATTCAGTTGTAGTACTATTCATTGTTGCAGTATTTTCAGACAACACTCTTTGCCAGAGTATTGCAAGAACCTGTGACACCTGAACTGAAGGATAATAATGGCTATTCAAAATGAGGCTCGAGCCTTTACTGATCACTCTTGATTGAACTGACCACCCACCATTCTGGTAAAATGTAGATATATAATAATGTCACTCTGGTAAAACAATACTGAATTTGGTCCTACAAATAGTCCAGTAACCAGAGTAACTATGGTTGATAATCAATTTAAGGACTATCGGTCTGCCGTCTTTGATCCAAAAAAAACAAAATCGATGAGATATGGTCAAGTGAATTTTTCAACGATGTACGCATTTTAGGCACGAGCAACGTCAACCATATAGTACATGACAGTAATTCAACACTATTGATGTGAACATAATATTAGAAAGAATACTTATATGGCAGAAATTGTGCGCTTTATATTCGAAAAGTTTGGTGCAGTTTTACTCAAAGTTGTTTTACTTTTTATGTAAAATAAACTGTTCCATAAAATAGTCCATTTATCCAGCGAGTGCAGACGATACATCATTTCTGAATAAAATAAGCCACGTTATCACATCATCCAAAATTCGAAGTACACCATTGTTAAAAATGAAGATTTTCTTCATACGCAATTTGCCTTCAACACACACACGATACACATGAAAAGCATGCACGTGAATTGTAAATTGAAACCATGCGGTATGGTGAAACATTCGGATAAACAGGTCATTTGATTGTATTCATAAATTATTTAGTTTGTGCTGTTTTTATTCGAATATAATAATAAATTACTCTTGTTTTGCCATGTTTCTATTCACAACAGTCACTCAGTTGTGTTTAATACATCCCAAAATATAGTTGCCATTTATAATAGTTTGACAATTAAAACCCGTCAGTGCCACCATACAGCATTGAGATTATTTTGAAAGTACATGTCATTGAAAGAATGTCTTCTTTTTTTTTAACAATGGTGTACTTTGAATTTTGGATGATGTGATAACATGGCTTATTTTATTCAGAAATGATGTCTCATCTGCACTCGCTGGATAAATGGACTATTTTATGGACCAGTTTATTTCACATAAAAAACAAAACAACTTTGAGTAAAACTGCACCAAACTTTTCGAATATAAAGCGCACAATTTCTGCCATATAAGTTTTCTTTCTAACATTATGTTCACATCAAAAGTGTTGCATTACTGTCATGTACTATAATTATGGTTGACATTGCTCGTGCCTAAAATGCGTACATCGTTGAAAAATTCACTTGATCATATCTCATCGATTTTGGATTTTTTGGATCAAAGATGGTTGACCGATAGTCCTTAAGTTAGCCAGTATTTGTATTTGTCAGCAATCAATCAGTGTTTACTACAGGTAGACACAAACCTAGTCAAACACAAAACAATCGTATCTAGACCATTAAAGTCTTGTTGTTTAACATTTTTCCTGCATATTTTAGACGATGTATGTATTCTTTCAATGACATGTACTTTCAAAATAATCTCAATGCTGTATGGTGGCACTGACGGGTTTTAATTGACAAACTATTATAAATGGCAACTATATTTTGGGATGTATTAAACACAACTGAGTGACTGTTGTGAATAGAAACATGGCAAAACAAGAGTAATTTATTATTATATTCGAATAATGCTGGTCGATGTTAGTGGTGGAGACAGACCATCAACTTGTTCCTGGGTACAACCAGTAGTCCCTCCCGAAAAGGTGCAGTCGGTAGTTGTGTTATCCCCTAGGTTAAATCTGTCAACAGTTTAAATTACTTTATTGCATTGCATTGTTTAAGTTTTACCTTCTGAGAGCGCTATAAAGCCGGGATAAACTACGAAGCTCTGACTTCTCTTGTCGCTGTATTCTGGTGTGTAGGAACAGCAGGATATCATCCAACTCTGCGTCGGTGAAGTCACCGGGCGACCGGAAATGGAATGCAAGGTCAGAGAACTCTACCATGACACCAGTCCTGGAAGGGCCAGCACCTGAAACAAATAATAATTTATAGAATGGCTCAGGTCAACAAAACCACTGTATTTGCCTTTAAAGGGACCCTGTCCAAAGGTAAAACATACATTCAGCATAAGCAAATTACTCTCTGATTTTTACTCAGTGAAATGTATACACGGAAATATGTGCACAGACCCAAATAAGAATGTAGTAATAAATTTGTTTTATTTTGAAACAAGAAATATTTTATTTACTGTTTGTAAACATCGCTGGGACCACAATATTTACATTTTTGTTGCTCACGTGACACGTTGCTCAATAGTGCATTAAGCTTTGATTACAGTCTATCTTGCATCACATAACTGTCCCACTTTGCTTAGGCAAGAATTGTTTAGCTACAGGTTAAAGTTTTATAAAAATGGAAGTCAGAGTTATTGGACATAATTATGTAATGACATTTCTTGGTGTAAGATGAAGATGTGTGGTAAGTTTCATGAACATAGGTCAAATATTTTTTAAGTTATGACAAAAACTGTTAAATTAAAATCAGTTCAGTTGTTTTTGAAAAGTTTTTTAAGGTTTGATTAACTCTGTGGTAATGCGACCATCTTGGCTGTCGCGCTGACCTAGTTTTAACAAATTTGAGTTGGAACTGGAGGTATGAAACCACTAATTATTTTCCCCATAGACACCAATATTAAAGTTTTATATGTTATTGATTTGCTGCAACTTCAACTCAAGTATGGATAATGCAGCAGTGTAATTTTCATATAGGAAACTAATTTTTCACTTGAAAAATTACCAGGAAAGGTGGGATCACAAGACATGTAAGAAAGTTCTTGTCTGTTTACGAAACAGCTCAAGGGTACAGCTGTTTTCAGTAATGGTTGCTCACAAAGTGTAAGCATCGAAATTTCGAAAATGTTCATCAGTGATCCAGTAAAAACCTATTAATATGCTTCTTATACAATTACAAACCACAAAATCGAACAGAAATGGGCAGTTTTCCCCCAACTTACAATGCCCATTTCCATCAAAAAAGGAGGGATTACTTTTCATTATAGGAACTACATTTGATACACCTTGGAGGTTTATATGTAATTAGTGGTGGTAAACCTGGATGGTGTTTGACATCATTTTCAGCACATTTAGGCTATAAATGACGGTCAGTTTTAAGTGGTTGAGGCAGATTGTCAGTGGGATTCAAATCTGCAGCGGTGAGAGATGAGATCTGAAAAACCGTAGAACTCAAAATCATCCATGTGAAGTTTGTTTAAAACTGACCAAGTGGTTTCTGAGGAGGTTGTTTAAAATTGCAAATAGTCCTATTAATATCTTTGCAAGAAATAAATGTTGCAGTTGTGGGATGATCTTATTCGCTATTGTGGGATGATCTTAATCGCTGTTGTGGGATGATCTTATTTGCTATTGTGGGATGATCTTATTCGCTGTTGTGGGACGATCTTATTCGCTGTTGTGGGATGATCTTATTGGCTATTTCGCTGTTATGGGATGATCTTATTGGCTATTTCGCTGTTGTGGGATGATCTTATTCGCTGTTTTGGGATGATCTTATTCGCTGTTGTGGGATGATCTTAATCGCTGTTGTGGGATGATCTTATTTGCTATTGTGGGATGATCTTATTCGCTGTTGTGGGACGATCTTATTCGCTGTTGTGGGATGATCTTATTGGCTATTTCGCTGTTATGGGATGATCTTATTGGCTATTTCGCTGTTGTGGGATGATCTTATTTGCTGTTGTGGGATGATCTTATTTGCTGTTGTGGGATGATCTTATTTGCTGTTTTGGGATGATCTTATTTGCTGTTGTGGGATGATCTTATTTGCTGTTTTGGGATGATCTTATTCGCTGTTGTGGGATGATCTTATTTGCTGTTTTGGGATGATCTTATTCGCTGTTGTGGGATGATCTTATTCGCTGTTTTGGGATGATCTTATTCGCTGTTGTGGGATGATCTTATTCGCTGTTTTGGGATGATCTTATTCGCTGTTGTGGGATGATCTTATTCGCTGTTGTGGGATGATCTTATTTGCTGTTGTGGGATGATCTTATTTGCTGTTTTGGGATGATCTTATTCGCTGTTGTGGGATGATCTTATTCGCTGTTGTGGGATGATCTTATTCGCTGTTTTGGGATGATCTTATTTGCTGTTTTGGGATGATCTTATTTGCTGTTGTGGGATGATCTTATTCGCTGTTTTGGGATGATCTTATTTGCTGTTTTGGGATGATCTTATTCGCTGTTGTGGGATGATCTTATTCGCTGTTTTGGGATGATCTTATTTGCTGTTTTGGGATGATCTTATTCGCTGTTGTGGGATGATCTTATTCGATGTTGGGGGACATTTGATCTGATTCGCAGTTACATTTAATTCTATTCAATTTAGCCATGGGACATTTGATTCTATTCAAACTTGTGGGACATCTAATTCCTTTTGCAGAATGAATCGGTTGATCCCAATAGATTGTTTTCGATGGGCAGAACACAATAATGTAGCTTAGAAGGCAGCAATCATGGAAGCCATAATGATGTTGTTTGAACTGCTAGTGAGTAATGGAACCTGGAATAATTACCAGACATTTACGGAAATACTTTCTATAACTTCATCATATTAAGAAGCTCTATACCGTCTGTGTCAAATATCCTCAACCTATCAGTTATCAAACGCTTTATAATGATATTTGGCTACACATATCAGTGGAACACCATTATTTTCAAAATATATGGTACTGAAGGGACTAGAGATAATACTGGAAGAGTGATTGGTGTCAATTCACAAAAACAGCAAAGAAAACCATCATAAACAGTCTATTAAATCATTTTAGAATTATTCTATATTTAAAATTTTATGGTTCTTGGTTTCAAGAAACTCATTACTCATTGAGAGATAGAAACAGTATTAGACCATTGAAACAAGTTAATTTAAAACTCATTACATTCTCATTGAGGGTTTACTTGACATTGAGTAATGAGGTTCTTGATATCCAGAAACACAAAATTCTAATAATAAAATAATTCTAAAATGATTTAATAGACTGTTCATAATGTGAATCAGTTTCTTACCAAATATACATGCATTTAAGAACAACAGCCAAATGTCCACCTGGCGCGCCTCCCCCACCTAAAGATTCCGGATCATACATGTATGTCCATGTTACTGTAGAAAAAATATCAAACAATTTCAATGCACGTCCTCAGTATAAAGATATTTTTCGCTCGCTTTGCTCGCTCGACACATAATGGCGAATGAGTGGTTTAATTGGAATTGAATTGGATTTATAGTCGCACCAACAGCTAAGGTCATATGGCGACTTTCCAGCTTCCACTGGTGGAGGTAGACCACAGGTGCCCCTCCGGGCAATTTTCGTGCACGGGCGGGCACCTGGGTAGAACCACTGACGTTCCGCAAGCCAGCTGGATAGCTTCCTCACAGAGTGGTTTAATAAATACATTGTTAAATCCTTTTTGTCTTTCAATGCACGCCCTCAGTATGAAAAGAATTCTTGCTCGCTCGACGCATAATGGCTGATGAGTAGTTTAATTAACACATTGTTAAATCCTTTTATTTGAAAACGGACTTTTTTACCCTATCAATGCACTAACGCAACCGTTTTATGAGGCTAGAAACAGACAAGAAAGATGGCCTCTGGCAGCCATGTTTGATATCGAATAAAAACGAATTTTGTTAAGGAACAACTACATGTCACCCAAGTCATTTTAGTAAGGTTTCAAATCAATACCACTCATGATTTTTTTAAAAAAAAAGGTCGCCAAACTTCTAGTTTTTAAAATTTATTTTTAGCTGTGGCATCCATCCTGAATTTCCGATCAACCTAAATTTTTACTTAGGACCAATTAGACACTAAGAGCAACATTCCTGTGAAGTTTGATGAAAAATTATCAAGTAGTTTCAGGAGTAGTCGCCACAAGGTTTTACTGCATAACTATATGTAAACCAAGGTAGCCACTGGCAGCCATGTTTAACATCGTATCAAAATGATTTTCCACAAGGACCAACATCATATCATGCTGATCATTTTAGAAAAA
Source organism: Cyrtodaria siliqua (assembly GCA_037043455.1). Classification (NCBI taxonomy): domain Eukaryota; kingdom Metazoa; phylum Mollusca; class Bivalvia; order Adapedonta; family Hiatellidae; genus Cyrtodaria; species Cyrtodaria siliqua. The sequence continues at coordinate 107,108 of JAWPHD010002115.1, read as the reverse complement.
GTACTATATCAATATCACTTATAGTTTTCAAGAAGTAGTTGCTACAATCTTGTTTATTGTAATATTTTTTGGTGGCCATCTTGGATTTCAAATCAACGTGAATTTTGCTAGGATCAACTAGACAACATTGGCAACATTGCTGTAAAGTTTCATGAAAAGCCATCCAGTAGTTTCAGAGGAGTAGTTGCTACAAAAAAAAGTTTACAGACAGACGGACGATGCACCATGGCATAAGCTCTGCTGTTCTTTGATCAGTAGAGCTAAAAATCTGTCAGATAAGTAATAAAATATTTCCAATAGATTTATAGTGTATAAAATAAAACGCTAGTGTTTCAGACATGCAAAACATTAAACTCGAGGGCCTACGGCACTTGATATTGATGATCTTCAAGTGCCGGCCTCCAGGTATTTATCTGACACAATATAAACCCGCTGGAAATATTTTATTTCTTAAACAATTTGATCACAAAACAAGAATTTATAACAGGCTTTAAGCATCATATAAATTAATACTAATGATTTACACAACAAAAACAAGCCAAGTTGTCTAGCTTTTAAGTCTAAACTATCTAATTAACGTTCCTAAGGGTAAATTTATAGAATTACTGTTACTCCATTCAATAATATTTTTTGTATAAACAATGCCGCGGTTTTACTTATGATTGCTTTATTGCACGCAAGACTGGTTGCCATTATTAACAAGAAGCATGCTGCAGTGTTTTTTCCTATGTAGCTGTAGAACCCATGATTGGCTACTTTGTTTAAAGGAAGTTTTATCAGTGCACATAAAGCAGAAAGTAAAATGAACAAAAAATATAAGTATAACACTACAAAAGGCAGTAATTCTTATTTCAATCTGATACGAGTTGTTATTGCACTCTACACTTCCTGTCATTGCCCTCTGTCGTTGTCAGTGGTTTCATTCCAGTCTCATTAGTAGTTTTCAAGCTATACACCCTACAAGAATTATAAGCATAAAATAACAATGGGCAATAATCTAATTTGAATGAACATATAGTTATGGTTACTCTCATTGCCCTCTACCATTGTGTGAAATTTAACTGCAGTAATTTTCTACTTTTTCCTTCTTTCTAGATTAACAGTAGTCAATGGAAAACACATTCATCTTGTGTAATAACTACCCTCAGTATTTTTTAACATATACTAAGTACCATTAAAGCAGAAATGTTGTTTTATGGATTTCAACAGGAAAATTGACATCACTTTAAATTTACAAAAAAACGTTCAAAACGTCAATCTGTGAAGACGTTCGTTAGCACGAGTGGGTATCTTGGATTAGTTAAAGCTCCAGTAATTAATGCTTTGTGGAACGAGAATTATAAAACAGGGCCCTGTTTTGTGAAACAACTTACAACCATTTTGATCGTAAATAAATTTCTTAAATGCTTCACTATTAATTACACTTTTCAAATCAACATTTCATTTTATTTTCTTATACGTGTGATATTTCTTCACTACGTGCACACATAATTGTTTACATTGAATGCTCAGGTGAAAAAAGTGAACGGTCTTAAAATTTGAGACTTATCGTAAGAAGTTTAATAAAACAGGGCCCAGGGTGTTATGTTCAAATTTATCATTTAATCTAGAATCTAGGGTACTAAAACAGAATGAATATTACTAAGTGTTGTTTTCTGGTGTATGATATGTTTTATATGTTTATGTGCTGTAATAAAAACTTCATAAATGTTGAAGTTGCTGTTTGAAAAACTAAAGCAAGTCAGTACTGTATTTAACGTAAAGAGTTTGCAAAATTTTGCATCCTAAGTTTGCTCATACTCTGTCAATAATTAAACTTTGAAGGAATACTGTATGCTGTATTATGTGTTGTTTTAGTATTTTTTTCCAAAAGGAAAGGTCTTAGGTAGCCATGTCACCATTCGATTAACAGCAGCATATTATAGCGGACATTCCCGTGTTACGTTTCTTTTGCGTTTCAGTGTATGTCAAAAACTTCAAAGGGCCATAACTCATGTAAAAATAATCAAATCAAAAATCTTTTTTTGCCATCATCTTTAGATCATACTTAAAGGGACACTGTCCGTAAGTAAGCAGATATTGACCATAACCAAATAACTGTCTGACTTTTATTCAGTGAAATGTATACATGAAAACATGAGGATAGACCCAAAGAAGTATGTAGGAATACATTCGTGAGTCTGAAAAAAAAAGGTTTTAATTATTATATGTAAATAAAGTGGGACCCCCAATATTTACCTTTTCTGCGATCATGGACTTCCACTAGCTCATTAGGTTTTCACCATATTATGTATTGCGTAATATGTATAGCCCGCTTAGCTCAGTTGGGAGCGACGTCTGACTACTTTATGCTCACGCACGCTATTATTATATTACTGCGAGTGTAAAGAAAGGGTAATTTTAGTTTGGGCTGCGAGTTCAAACGCACAAAGTGGATTTTCTTTTTTTGTACCGCGATTGAATTCCGTTAAACAATCTTGCTTGTTTAACGGGTAAATATTGAATAATGTTTAGTGTGTAATGTTTGCGAACATAATTATTGTGTGTTTTATAAGCTAAAAGTTACGGACAGTGTCCCTTTAAATACGAATAGTAGTTTCCAAGATACAAGCTAACATAGAAAACTGTAACCAATTGTTTGTAAGTATAAAAGAGGCCATAATTCATATATAAGTGCAAGTTAGATGGGAGATTGCCATTCTTTGAACATTTTAAACCACAAATTAAATACCTATATCATACTGAAAAAATAAACGCTATTAAAAATAATCAATTGGAAAAAATTGAAAAGCCCTGGTTGGCATATAAAACCCTTTTACACTAATCAAATCCTTTTTCGCTAAATGTTACTCTGTGCTTTTAGTAAATAACAACGGTAAATATATTGTTGCACTACGTTTCCCACTGTTCCCATTGAGTAATGATGAGTCACATCTCCATAGAAACATCTTGTCCTTTTTTTTTTTTATATACCACAACTTTTTTTCCAAGAATATAATAGGAAAACTCAGTGGAGATATTACATAGGTCTGGTATAAAGTCACATGTATGTCTCATTGTTCTAATATTTTTGAGTGTCTATGTAACATAACTTTTTTTCAATATAAATATATGTAAATCATCCACTGGGTTTTTTGAAAAGAAAAAAGTTTGTTTGCGATTTTAGAATGAATGCATAAAATAATAAATAAGTAAAGTTTATCATTTGAAGATTGTGAAATTAAATGTCTTCCAATTTTTAAAGGGATACATGCCAATCATGACATATTATCCACTGAAGATATTTTGAAATATATACATATTGCAATGCCTCCCTTTAACAAATTTGGCCAATATTCATGTTTGCACTCATTCTGAAATCGTAAAGAAAGAAAAAACCTCCCCATTTGTTTATGTCTATATTAAGATATGCTTTAGTCTAGCTTCTGTAAATATTTGTTGTATTATATTTAAATACATATTTGACGCATATTTTATCATATAACTGTACGGTTTGCTGAGGGGTGGCCCACCCCGACCCTCACAAACCTACGACGGGGTGAATAAATGGATCACCATTAATTTGGTGATTGAAATAAAAAAAAAAAAGAGGCCATAATTTGGTTACAATAAAAGCATGAGTTAAAGAACCTGGCTCTATGATGTCCAGTGATGCCGAAGACATCATTCTGTGAAGTTTTAATCCATTATGTAAAGTAGTTTTCAAGATAAAATCTTACATACACAACTTCAACCAGCTTACATTAATATGTAACAAAAGTTTAACCAAATTTCTAAATCTAAAAGGGTCCATCATTTTGTTAAATTTAAAGCATGAGTTATAGCACCTGCCTCTATGAAGTTATTTAATGATGCCAAATACATACCGGTATGTAAAATTTCAATCCATTATGTGAAGTAGTTTCCCAGATACAAGCTTACATACAAAAAATTATGACGACACAGACGACGACAATCAAGTGATAAAAATGTGTTTTTTTCTTGAAAAAAGCCACCTAATTATTTATTTTTTTGTTGCTTTTGAACTATCAATTCAGAAGATGGACTTTCAAATTGGTAATAGTTTAGTTTCTCTATACTACTTAAAATAGATTTCTGAATCACTATACATGTGCTACATAAGTTGTATGACGTTGACGTTGCCTACCTTTGTAAACAGACTTCGATGCTTTAATATTATTATTTTCTTATATTTCTTATGAATGAATGAATGATGTATTACGGCACGTCGACACATAAATAGGTCATATTGTGCGCAAAAACTGATAAAAGACGAAGAAATGAAGTTAATATATAAAGATAAATATTTCTTTTGAAGGTATATAATAAAATGATCATTACCAGAGTAAGTGTTCTGGAAGTTGCATCAGCTTTTATCTTATCACGCTCAAGGCTAAAGTGAGATCCTACAGATATGTCCACTCGAGGGGATACAAACTTCACGTTACTCTAGTAATAACGGAATTTGTGTGTTCAAGGACAAATTACTGTTATTTAAGTGGTCTCATAATATAACAGGGTGCAAACTGAATGGACGCCGATATGTGAATTGATTTTTACAACTATTTCAAAGTGAAATTTATATTGAAAGAATATACATTATGTTCATTTAAAGAAAATGGAGGTGATCTGCAAGACTACTTGATGTCAATCCAAACCAGGTGGGTGCTCCCTGCAACATGTGTGTCACCTTATACTTGTTGTCAATCCAAACTGGGAGGGTGCTCCCTGCAACATGTGTCACCTTATACTTGATGTCAATCCAAACTGGGTGGGTGCTCCCTGCAACATGTGTGTCACCTTATACTTGTTGTCAATCCAAACTGGGTGTGTGCTCCCTGCAACATGTGTGTCACCTTATACTTGTTGTCAATCCAAACTAGATGGGTGCTCCCTGCAACATGTGTGTCACCTTATACTTGTTGTCAATCCAAACTAGATGGGTGCTCCCTGCAACATGTGTGTCACCTTATACTTGTTGTCAATCCAAACTGGGTGGGTGCTCCCTGCAACATGTGTGTCACATTATACTTGATGTCAATCCAAACTGGGTGGGTGCTCCCTGCAACATGTGTCACCTTATACTTGTTGTCAATCCAAACTGGGTGGGTGCTCCCTGCAACATGTGTCACCTTATACTTGATGTCAATCCAAACTGGGTGGGTGCTCCCTGCAACATGTGTGTCATCTTATACTTGTTGTCAATCCAAACTGGGTGGGTGCTCCCTGCAACATGTGTGTCATCTTATACTTGTTGTCAATCCAAACTGGGTGGGTGCTCCCTGCAACATGTGTCACCTTATACTTGATGTCAATCCAAACTGGGTGGGTGCTCCCTGCAACATGTGTGTCACCTTATACTTGATGTCAATCCAAACTAGATGGGTGCTCACTGGAACATGTGTGTCACCTTATACTTGTTGTCAATCTAAACTGGGTGGGTGCTCCCTGCAACATGTGTGTCACCTTATACTTGATGTCAATCCAAACTAGATGGGTGCTCCCTGCAACATGTGTGTCACCTTATACTTGTTGTCAATCCAAACTGGGTGGGTGCTCCCTGCAACATGTGTGTCACCTTATACTTGTTGTCAATCCAAACTGGGTGGGTGCTCCCTGCAACATGTGTGTCATCTTATACTTGTTGTCAATCCAAACTAGATGGGTGCTCCCTGCAACATGTGTGTCACCTTATACTTGTTGTCAATCCAAACTGGGTGGGTGCTCCCTGCAACATGTGTGTCACCTTATACTTGTTGTCAATCCAAACTGGGTGGGTGCTCCCTGCAACATGTGTGTCACCTTATACTTGATGTCATTCCAAACTGGGTGGGTGCTCCCTGCAACATGTGTGTCACCTTATACTTGATGTCAATCCAAACTAGATGGGTGCTCCCTGCAACATGTGTGTCACCTTATACTTGTTGTCAATTCAAAACTGGGTGGGTGCTCCCTGCAACATGTGTGTCACCTTATACTTGATGTCAATCCAAACTGGGTGGGTGCTCCCTGCAACATGTGTCACCTTATACTTGTTGTCAATCCAAACTGGGAGGGTGCTCCCTGGAACATGTGGTCACATTATACTTGATGTTAATCCAAACTAGATGGGTGCTCCCTGCAACATGTGGTCACATTATACTTGATGTCAATCCAAACTGGGTGGGTGCTCCCTGCAACATGTGTGTCACCTTATACTTGATGTCAATCCAAACTAGATGGGTGCTCCCTGCAACATGTGTCACCATATGGAGCTTGTTGGAAAAGGACTATTGTCATTAAGTGTAGATTATGTTAAACATAATACCCAAGACAAGTTTCTGAGACCAAGAAATGACCTCTCAACTCATAATTTGACTTAGTTGCATGACCTTGACATTGTAATAAGGTCAAATGATCATTGTCATGAAGTGAATGGATTGAAAAGTTGATGAAGAAATATGTGGGAATTTACAAGTTATAAACACAGAGTTGAGTTTTAGTGCTGATGGATAGATGCAAAACGACGGACACAGTGATCCCTATATGAAAAGCTTCTTTTCTCCAAACGGCAACAAAATAGAAACAAGAAGGAGGACTATTGCTCAGTTTGGCTCAAGTCCATTTAACATATACATGTTTTATCATTTTCAAGCTTCCATTAAGTTTTAACTTATTTATTTTACATCGATTGTAGCAAATATTTGAATCACTCTCTTCCATTTGATGGTGGAGTAATGTTGCTGAATTGGTTGTAATAAACATCAATTTGTGCATTTGCATGACTGGACATATTTAATTAAATCAAATTCAAATCATTGTCATGAATTCAGTAATTGAAAACTCTGCAATGATTATTCTTGGGTTAGGTCCCATGAGTGTAACCCAGCCTAAGCAAGAATTGATGGGGTGATTAGGAGTGTTTACTGGTGTGTGTATTATTGCATTTAGAATGGTTCTATTTTTCTGCTTGAGGAAGCAATGTGATGTTTATGGAAGGCATCATAATGAATTTATCATGATCACTCATGTTCAATAATAAATTATATTAAAAATACTAGACGGGTGTTCCGTGGAACATGTGTGTCGCCTTTGTCAGTATAACAAGTTTTTTTGGACCCAGGTAAATGACCTTAACAAACTGGCCGGACTAAGTTTTCATGAAGTGAGTATTTAACCCATATAATGACCTTCAATGTGACCTCTACATTTATATTTTAGTATGGTCATGTCGGTGTGGTCATGATGAGTATATATTGAAAGTCTGATGAAAAAATATCAAGAAATCAGCAAGTTATATCCAACGTTAAGTTTTCGTGACGGACAGACGACAAAATGATCCATATAATGACCTTCAGGGTGAACTTGACCTTTATATTTTAGTATGGTCATGTCGATGTTGTCAAGATGAGTATATATTGCAAGTCTGATGAAGAAATATCAAGAAATGAGAAAGTTAAAGCCAACTTTTAAGTTTTCACGAAGAATACAAGAGCTGTCGGAGAACAGCGCAGCTCGACTATTCGATTTTTCAGAGAATAATAAATTTATAGCTAGTATATACCATCAGAAAACAAGGCTACAACAATGTGGGGTGGGGTTGGGTGCACAACATAACTATGTGTAAGAATTGATCAAAACTACACAGAGTTATGTAAAAAAAATAAAAAAAATAAAGTTTTGAGTGGGGTGCGGGATGGGGTTGGGAGAGAGGCGGGGGTGGATTGGTGGGGGGGGAGTGGGGGTGGTGAGGGGCAACATATATGTGTAAGAAGCTTAGTAAGAATTCACCAAAACAACACAAAAATATGTAAAAAAAAAAAGTGGAGTGGGTGGGGGGTGGGGGGGGGGGGGGGGGGGGGGGGGGGGGGGTGGGGGGGGGGGCAAGATAGCTATGTGTAAGAATTGACAAAAACAACACAGAAATATGTAAAACAAAAAAACAAAAAAAAAAGAGTTCCGAGTGTGTGTGTGGGGGGGGGGGGAATGGGGGTAGTGTGTGGTGTGTGGGAGGGGGGGTGGAGGGGGGCAACATATATGTGTACAACACAGGTATGTGTAAGAATTGACCAAAACAACACAGAAATATGTAAAAAAAAATAAAAAAAGAGTTTCGAGTGTGTGTGTGTATGGGTTGGGGTGGGAGGGTAGAGAAGCAGGGGTTGGGTGGGAGGGAGCAACATATGTGTAAGAATTGACCAAAAACACAGAAATATGTAAAAAAAATAAATAAAAAATTCTAGTTTCGATTGTGTGGTTGAGAGGGTGGGTGGGTGGGGGGGAGGTAGTTTTGATTGTGTGGTTGAGAGGGGGGGGGGGGGGGGGGGGGGGGGAGGGGGCAACATGTTTAAGAATTGACAAAAGCAGCACAGAAATAGTAAAAAAAAAAAAAAGAGTTTCAAGTGGGGGTGGGGTGGGGTGAGCGGGGGTGAGAGGCGAGAGTGGGTTGGGGTGGGGGGAGGGGGCAACATATATGTAAGAATTGACTTAAACAACAAAGAAATATGTAAAAAAAAAAGAAAAAAGTTTCAAGTGGGGTGTGGGGGTGGGGGGGAGTGAGAGGCGGTGTGTGTGGGGTGGGGGGCAACATATCTGTGTTAGAATTGACAAAAGCAACACAGAAATATGTAAAAAAAATAAAATAGTTTCAAGTAGGGTAGGGGTGGGGGTGAACGGGGGTGAGAGGCGGGAGTGGGTTTGGGGAGGGGGCGAGGGGGCAACATATATGTGTAAGAATTGACTAAAACAACACAGAAATATGTAAAAAAAAAGAAAGAAAAAAAAGTGTGGAGAGGAGTGGGGGTGGGGGTGGGGATGGGGGGAGGAGGGAGCCCATGCCCCAATATGGGTGAAGTAATAAGATGCATAATGCTATAACAAATCCCAAACAAAAATTATAGATATATACATGCTTACATGCAAACCTAGATCTGCCTTTATTGCACATTTTATGGGCCATCACAATTTGGGTACCATGGGAGCCCAGAGTTTGCAGAAGACAAAATTACTTATCATACCCTTTACAACATACTATAAGGAAACCAATTCCAAAATTTAGTTCAGCTAGGACAAGAAGTGTAAGAGATATAGACCTGTAAACAGAGGTTACACGCAAAATTTGATGTAAAACAGACATATTTTAAGGGCTATCAGAATTTGGGTTCCATGGGAATTCAGGGGTTACAGGAACCAAAATTACTTAAGCAGCCCTTACGATAATGCTATAAGGAAGCTAATGGCCAAATTTGGTTGTGCTAGGGTAAGAATTGTAAGAGATATAGACTTGTAAACACAGCTTACACGCAAAATTTGATGTGAAATGGGACACATTTTATGGGCTATCATCATTTGGGTTCCATGGGAGCCCATGGGTTACAGGAACCAAAATTACTTATGCAGCCCTTAAGATAATGCTATAAGGAAGCCCATGAACAAATTTGGTTGTGCTAGGATAAGAAATGTAAGAGATATAGACTTGTAAACACAGCTTACACGCAAACCTTGATATGGGACGCCGACGTGATTACATAAGCTCTCTTATTCTTCGAATAGTCGAGCTAAAAAATGAGTATTTAAATCATATAATGACCTTCAGTGTGACCTTGACCTTTAAATTTTAGTATGGTCATGTTGATGTTGTTATGATGAGTTATATATTGGAAGTTTGATGAGGAATATCAAGAAATGAGAAAGTTATTTCCAACGTTAAGTTTTCGTGAACGACGGACGACAAAATGATCCTATGTATCGCATATTTCTTCGAAAAGGCGACACAAAAACTAGTAGGCCACTATTTTGAAGAAGTCCAGATTTTTGATTTGACCAACACCAATGTCAATCTCAAGAGATATTCGTTCCTTAATTTAATTCATGTCATTAACATGGGGGATGCATGTGACCTATATTTTAGTTCAAAGTAGGTCACAACAACCTAAAACCGGACGTGATCTATATTACGTCCAAAGTAGGTCTCAGCGAACCAAAATTGTATAGGACTAATAGTCTGTGTGATGTTGAATCCATATAAGGAACATTCTGGTGGAGGACTAATAGTCTGTCTGATGTTGAATCCATATAAGGAACATTCTGGTGGAGGACTAATAGTCTGTGTGATGTTGAATCCATATAAGGAACATTCTGGTGGAGGACTAATAGTCTGTGTGATGTTGAATCCATATAAGGAACATTCTGGTGGAGGACTAATAGTCTGTCTGATGTTGAATCCATATAAAGGAACATTCTGGTGGAGGACTAATAGTCTGTGTGATGTTGAATCCATATAAGGAACATTCTGGTGGAGGACTAATAGTCTGTGTGATGTTGAATCCATATAAGGAACATTCTGGTGGAGGACTAATAGTCTGTGTGATGTTGAATCCATATAAGGAACATTCTGGTGGAGGACTAATAGTCTGTCTGATGTTGAATCCATATAAGGAACATTCTGGTGGAGGACTAATAGTCTGTGTGATGTTGAATCCATATAAGGAACATTCTGGTGGAGGACTAATAGTCTGTGTGATGTTGAATCCATATAAGGAACATTCTGGTGGAGGACTAATAGTCTGTTGTGATGTTGAATCCATATAAGGAACATTCTGGTGGACTAATAGTCTGTCTGATGTTGAATCCATATAGGAACATTCTGGTGGAGTCTGGTAAAAATACTGCATGTAAAGAAGAAGATATTAAAAAATAAATGAAAGGCGGAGTCATGGACTGAATAACGAACGACGAACTGTCAAACATACACCCAGACGACATTGTGATCGCTAATTTGAGATCCATGAACGGGCTCGACAAGAATTAAATTGTTTGCCTATAAGAAAAACTACTGAGTAACAAACTGACAACACAAATAGCCATAGAACTGATGGATGCTTTGTGTGAATGAAGGAGTATCAAATGAGAAAGGGAAAATGTACAACAATAATAAACTTATATAAGTCCGTGTGTTATTAGACAAACGTAAAAGCAATAACATTCTGCAGTTTATGAAGAACGGCAATCCATTACATTACAGACGAAATATCTCTGATAAACAGGTTGTATTATTGATTGTGTCTCATTTATTGTAATCATAATTGAAATTGCATTTAAAAAGGAAAAAAATATTAGAACTCAAATAATCTTACATTATTTTACCCTCAACTTTCAGTTTAATGTGTTTACACATTTATCTAGGCTATGCTACCCTTGAACAGTAAATACATACTTCATAAACAGGCGAATTAATCAATACTAGCATGACCTTGAGAATGATATGAGCTGAGTACGGATCGATATACACTTGTATCACATTTGTATTTATTATTCAGTACAGCACTGCCTAGATAAATCTGTAAACATAATAAACTGAAAGTTGCATTTTAAAATAATGAAGATTAATGGAGTTCTATTTTTTTTCTTTTCAAATGCAATCTCAATGGGATTACAAACAGGAGGCTCAAGAGGGCCTGTATATATTAGTTGTTGTGGCACATGACAAAACCCTTTGCCATGCATTGAGCAAAATGGCAGTCTAACATAAATTACTGCAAGTCCCCTAAGTACCCATGTAGAGTGGCCCCTTTACGTAATAGTAACAAAACCTGTTTTATAAATGCATTCACATTTGGACAAGATAGTATTTTTTTTGTGTTTTTTAACTAATTACCCCCTAGAGGGCCTCAGCAGACGGAACCAAAATACGAAAACTTATTGCGCACCTACACATCCTTATCTACTTATCTAAGAAATACACCACACATGTATTTGAAATCTCAAAGGGTATGGAGGGAGTTAGCATCATAAGGTGGTAACTCTGCTATAATAAATTACTGCAAGTTCCGTGACTTGTACCCTGTAGAGGGGCCTCTTTATCCAGATGGTCAAAACTTGTTTTATATAATTATGTTGTGCCTCGAGTTCCTAAATAACCATACCAAATTATAACTAGAGGTTCTTTTTAGAAAAAAACAGATGTCCACTGGCGAAAGGACCATAAATCTGCCGAAAATCATTCAACTGGAACACTACAATGATATACACAACCTGGCTGAGGAAAACTAGTCTGGACAATTTTGTGTAATAAAAACATTTAAAGAGCCACAACTCCAACAAGAGGTCAATGACCTTGAAGCTCTACTGATAGGTTTTGATAGCTAGATCAGCCATGGGAACCTGTGAAGTTTTATGAAAATAGGACTAGCACTTACCAAGAGGTAGTCGCCATAAGTTTTCCCTATGTAACTCTAAGTAAACAAAAATGGTCGTTGATGGCCATGTTTGATATGGAATCAAAAGAATTTTGTTTAGGACTAACTACATATCATGCCAGTCATTTTAGTAAAGGTTTTTGAGAAGTAGTGGCCGTAAAGTTGTAATTTCAATTATTTTTTTTATAGCTATGGCGGCCATCTTAAATTACAGGCCGACCTGGTTTTTCCTAAGGACCAACTAGACATCAAGAGAAATATTCCAGTAAAGTTCCATGAAAATCCATCAAGAAGTTTCAGAGGAGTAATCACCACAAGTTTTTCCAATAAAACTCTATGTAAACAAAGATGGCCACTGGCGACCATGTTTGATATCGAATTGAAATGAATTTTGGTTAGAAATCAAATATCAATTTTGCTTTTTGAGAAGTCGTAGCCGCAAAAATCTATTTTTAGCTGTGGTGGCCATCTTGTAATTTTGCGGCTGAGCTGAATTTATGCTAGGATCAACTAGATATCAAGAGCAACATTCCTGTGAAGTTTCATGAAAATCCGTCAAGTAGTTCAGAGGAGTAGTCACCACAAGTTTTTCCTGTATAACTCTATGTAAACAGAGATGGCCAATGGCAGGCATGTTTGACATCAAATCAAAATGAATTTTGGCGATGACCAACTACATGTCATGCCAGTCATTTTTGGTAATGGTTCCAAATCAATATCACTTATTGTCTTTAAGAAGTAGTCACCACAAAACTCTATTTTTAAAATCTATTTTTAGCAGTGGTGGCAATCTTGAATTATCTGGAATTTTCGACCGACCTGAAATTTTGCTAGGATCAACTAGACATCAAGAGCAACATTCCTGTGAAATTTTGCGACCACTTTTCACTATATAACTCTCTGTAAACAAAGATGACCACTGGCAGCCATGTTTAATGTCGAATCGAAATGATTTTCAACAAGGACCAACATTATGCCAGGTCAATATCACATAGTTTTCAAGAAGTAGTCGCTAAAAATTAGTATTTTTTCAATCTACTTTTAGCCGGGGCAGCCATCTTGAATTTCCAGCCGACCTGAAATTTTTCTAAGATCAACTAGACATCTAGAGCAATATTCCTGTGAAGTGTCATTGAACTCTGTGAAGTAGTTTTAGAGGAGTAGTCGATACAAGTTTTTACTATATAACTCCATGTAAACAAAGATGGCCACTGGCAGCCATGTTTAATGTCGAATCAAAATTATTTTCGCCAAGTACCAACATCATGTCATGCTGACCATTTAAAAAAAAGCCCCATATCAATGGGGGGGGGGGGGGGGCGCAACATTAATGTGTAAGAATTGACTAAAACAACACAGAAATATGTATGGATCGCCAAGTTTAACCCCCCAGTAGAGTGATACAGGCCCTCTTGTGCATCTTGTTCCTGGAAGACTACTTAATACACGCCACTCTGTAAATGACATAATTTTAGACATGGAGGTCATCTTGAGTGACTGAGTGACAGTTTGGCCATAAAACACAAATCTGTCTACCCATCAGCAATTTCATAAAAAAATATTCTAGTCTAGATTTGAAACAGTTTAATGACAATTGATTACAATATATTTGGAATGGATTGACCCTCTAAGATTTTGGTAGGTCGCCAAAGATCGCCAAGTTTGCTAAAACTATGTAAAATTTATGGAAATTTGATCGTGCAAATATCCATATAGTCTTTCCTATCAAACCTTGCATTCTCAGTACTTTTAATACTTTGATTTATCATATATTATGTAGGGGAAATAACCCTGCAAGTGATGTGGCAAATATCTCCGCCAGATGTCGCACCGTTTCACTTTGCACGTAATGAAATCAGTTTCTGTCGAACGGATTGCTTTTGCATCGCACCGTTTCACTTTGCAAGTAATGTGTTAAGGCGACGGGGACGATTATTAAAGATTGCTGAGACATTGTGCTCATATGTGATTTGACAAGGACATTTCTTGCATACCGGATATGGTTATCCGCGTTTTACATGTGTGATGGAAAGCCTGAGCTTACACCAGGGGGAAGATAAAAATCACACGCTGATATCAACAATGACAGTTGCAAGACGTCATTGTGTAAATAAACATGCAAAACGTTAGTAGTTGGTTGGCGTGAACGTGCAAAATGTAAATGGTATGCAAGAAAAAGAATCAATCAAAGGTATCCGGGTCAGATAGGGTAATTCCAACCCTCGGTATAACTGTTTTAATTGGAACATCAGCAGAGCCTCGGTTCTGATAAAAACAATTACACCTTGTGTTGGAATTCCTGATCTTCACTGGATACCCATGAAGAGATTCATCAATTCTTGTATTGTCCTCAAAAATAACTCTAATCCATCAGAATTTGTATCAAAATTCTTACTGCAATCAATGCTGTTCAAACCATTAACTCTCCCATTTCTATACAAATTAGTCCTCACTTCTACTCAGATATAATTACTTTGATAACAATTTAGGCAGTAAATTCTCTAAAGAAAAACTCACTTCCCTCCCATAAAATCTATTTTAAATTTTGCTTGTTGCTTCAATAACATGCCATGCAACTTAATCTTGTTATATTAGTTATTTCATGGCACGCAATGTCAGCTGATAAATGGTGTTTTAGACATGAATGAGGATGCAGTAATGACAATATTTCCATCATTTAAAATAGATCTAGCAATGCTAGGGCCTAGATCTAGCAATGCTAGGGCCTAGATAAAGCAATGCTATGGCCTTGATAAAGCAATGCTAGGGCCTAAATATAGCAATGCTAGGGCCTTGATAAAGCAATGCTATGGCCTAGATATAGCAATGCTAGGGCCTAGATACAGCAATGCTAGGGCCTAGATAAAGCAATGCTATGGCCTAGATATAGCAATGCTAGGGCCTAGATAAAGCAATGCTGGGGCCTAGATATAGCAATGTTATGGCCTAGATATAGCAATGCTATGGCCTGGATAAAGCAATGCAAGGGCTTATACGAGGGGCATTCAAAAAGTTTTGAGACTGGCCTCGTAAAATAAAACCTAACATGTTTATGGACAAATATCCTATTTTAATCCTTCAAAGTATTCGCCCTTAACAAGAATACACTTTTTTAAACTAGATATCCATGACCGAAAAGCTGCAGAGTAGCCTCCCCTTGGTATACCCTTCAAACACTGATGTACCGCACTGCCAACGGCGCTTCCCGAGTTATAACGACGTCCAGTGAGCATCTTTTTCCGCTTTGGAAACAGAAAAAAGTCAAACATACCAAGATTCGGCGAGTATGGTGAGTGATGAAGCTGTTCCACATGTTCTTCTCGTAGAAATTGCTGTACTATAGCACTTTTATTGGAAGATGCATTGTCATGTATGAGATGTAGGCCCTTTAAACCAGTCCTTGGACAAAGGTTAACATTTTGATTTTTCACTGATTTTAAGACATTGTCCCTATAAAACTTTCCCATAACAGATTTTCCTGGAGCACTAGGTATCTGCACAATTGGACACTTTGAATTGAAGAAAATAGTGTAGAGAACCTTCTTTGCACTTTCTGTCCTTTTGGCAATTACTGATCTTTCTTGACTTTTTCTCAGGCATTGTTTATTATTAATCCATTGTTGAGGTTCAACATAATATATGTATGTCTCATCACCTGTTATGAGCTCATTTAACCTCCTTTCATCAGCAGTTTCATATTTTTTCAAAAGTTATTTACAACATTTCACTTGTTGTGACCTTTTCTTTTTGGTCAATAGATGGGGTACCCACCGTGCACATACCTTGTTTAATTTTAAACGCTTCGTTAAAATCTCACGAACACTTCCCACTTCCCATTGATATGCTCACTGACGCAGCTATCTCAGAAACAGTATATTTTGAATCTTCCTTCACCATAGCATCAACAGCTGCGACGTTTCTTGAGGACAATGAAGCCTTTGGTCTTCTGACAAGGTCAAGATCTTTGATGTTGGGTTTTCCTCTTTAAATCTTTTTAAACGCCTGTAAACTGTGGCTTTTGAAACAGACGAATGCCCATAAATGCTTTTAACTTCATGATTGATTTGTTTCCCTGATGCATTGAAACCGCAAAGCATTTTTATAAAAGTCCAAATTTCCGCTTTTTCCATTGGTTTCATATTTACTACAGAAAATGGTCAATGTATATGAGTAAGCTCTATTTAAAACCGTATAACACTATAATCCCTTGACGAATTGTGATAAGATTATCAGTATACATTGCTATTGAAATTACCTACAAAAGCGGGTAAAATAATGCATTATTTTCTACGAAAGTGCATCAGTCTCAAAACTTTTTGAATGCCCCTCGTATATAGCAATGTTATCGCTTAGATATAGTAATGCTATTGACTAGATATATCAATTCTATGTTCTATATATAGTAATGTTATGGCCTAGACATAGCGGTGCTATAGCCTAGATATAGCAATGATAGTGCCTAGATATAGCAATGCTAGGGCCGCCTAGATATAGCAAAACTGGGGCCTAAATATAGCAATGCTATGGCCAAGATATATCAATTCTATATCCCAGATATAGCAATGCTATGGCATAGATATAGCAATGCTAGGGCCTAGATAAAGCAATGCTAGGGCCTAGATATAACAATGATATGGCATAGAAATGCTAAGGCCTAAATATAGCAATGCTAGGGCCTAGATATATCAATGTTATAGCCTAGACATAGTGATGATATTGATAGCAATGTTATGGCCTAGAAATAGCAATGCTAGTGTCTAGATAAAGCAATGCTAGGGCCTAGATATAACAATGATATTGCCTATATATAGCAATGTTATGGCCTAGATATAGCAACACTAGTGTCTGGATATAGCAATGCTAGGGCCTAGATATAGCAATGCTAGGGCCTAGATACAGCAATGCTAAGGCTTAGATATAGCAATGCTAGAGTCTAGATATAGCAATGCTAGAGTCTAGATATAGCAATGCTAGGGCCTAGATATAGCAATGCTAGGGCCTAGATACAGCAATGCTAAGGCTTAGATATAGCAATGCTAGAGTCTAGATATAGCAATGCTAGTGTCTAGATATAGCAATGCTAGGGCCTAGATACAGCAATGCTAAGGCTTAGATATAGCAATGCTAGAGTCTAGATATAGCAATGCTGGGGCCTAGATATAGCAATGCTAGGACCTAGATATAACAATGCTATGGCATAGATATAGCAATGCTAGGGCCTAGATTTAGCAATGCTAGGGCCTAGATATAACAATGCTAGGACCTAGATATAACAATGCTATGGCATAGATATAGCAATGTTAGGGCATAGATATAACAATCTTATGGCCTAGACATAGCGATGATATAACCTAGAAATAGCAATGTTATGGCCTAGATATAGCAATGCTAGGGCCTAGATATAACAATGTTGGGGCCTAGATATAAGAATGATAGGGCCTAGATATATCAATGATAGGATCTAAATATAGCAATGCTGGGGCCTAGATAAAAGCAGCGAAATGGCCTAGACATAGCGATGATATTGCCTAGAAATAGCAATGTTATGGCCTAGATATAGCAATGCTAGGGCCTAGATATAGCAATGTTGGGGCCTAGAAATAACAATGATAGGGCCTTGATATAGCAATGCTGGAGTCTAGATATAGCAATGATATGGCATAAGTAACAATGCTGGGGCCTAGATATAGCAATGTTATGGCGTGGATATAGCAATGCTAGGGCCTATATATAACACTGCTATGGCATAGATATAGCAATGCTATGGCCTAGATAAGCAATGCTATGGCCTAGACATAGCGATGATATTGCCTAGATATAGCAATGCTAGGGCCTAGATATAGCAATGCTAGTGTCTAGATATAGCAATGCTGGGGCCTAGATATAACAATGATAGGGCCTAGATACAGCAATGCTGGAGTCTAGATACAGCAATGCTATGACATAGATATAACAATGCTACGGCCTAGATACATTAATGTTATGGCCTAGATATAGCAATGCTGGAGTCTAGATATAGCAATGCTGGGGCCTAGATACAGCAATGCTAGGGCCTAGATATAGCAATGCTATGACCTAGATATAACAATGCTAATGCATAGATATAGCAATGCTAGGGCCTAGATATAGCAATATGATGGTCTTAATTTAAAGAAAGGACAGCCCATTTTACATTCATAGCTGGCTAAGGGTTAATAACAGTTTGGAAAGCTCATGTTTCATTATACCAAAAAAATGAGCTGGCAGACTGTTCTTATGACAAACTGTTCTTGGGAAAAACTCAAACTTATGATTCTGCAAGATGAAAATTGCCTAAATTTCAATAAAGGGTTGGACCTAGTTTCTGTGGGAGCAGGGGTCAGCTCGCCATTGATGATGAACAGCATTATGAGTTGATGTTTGGTATGCTTTGATTAAAATGTCTCTAGCTACTTGTATTCCTATAGCGGGTGCATGTTTAGGAACTTTTACTCTACGTAGGACTATTTCTATCTTTCTGTATGCCTGCTGATGAAGGGTACCCTGCTGATGGCTGGTACCCTGCAGTGCACTCTTTGTTAAAATAGCTCATCCAAATGACAGTGCTGCCATTACAATATTTAACAGCTTTTGTAAGTGCATGAATGCGGAATACAGCTTCAAACTAAATTACTTCAATCTAAATTACTTCTTTGCACAGATAGTTTCAAGATATATAATTTCTTGTAACTGAAGTGTAAATCCTAACAGACTCAGAGTACATCATTACCAATGGTAATTGGTTTTAATCCGGAGTCCCATTATGATCACATAGCAGAAATGAAAACATTCAAATTACTTTTGACAGAAGAAATATAATGACAGGGTAAATTGACATCTTGTGGCCAAACAGTTTCATATATGTGTTATAGGGCATGATGCCATTTATTTGTAACAAATACATTGCCCGTAACTAATAAGAGGCCCAAGAGAGCATATATCCCTCTATTGGTGTAAGGCTGTATGTTGTCCCTAAGGTTTTTAAAATAATTTTATCTAATTTATAAAAATTGTCAGATACATTTGATGGTAACTCGTTTTATACTCTTTTTTGCATAAAATTGTGTGTATGTGTATGTGTGTGTGTGTGTGTGTGTGTGTTGGGTGGGGAAGAAGCGAAACATAGCAGGAGGCCGTGGGTAGTGAATGGATGGGGTTGGGAGTGAGGGCAGGGTCAGATATGCCTGGTTTTGAACTTATCCAAGTATGGGGCTGGCGTGGCGCAGTCGGTAGCGCGGCGGATTTGTAACCGGAGGCCCCGGGTTCAATCCACCGTGGTGCCACTGAGTTCCGTCGGTTTGTTCTTGGGCAAGACACTTTACCTTAGCCTCGTCCGTCGGATGGGGATGTAAACCGGGCGGTCCCGTGTATCGGTCTATTATCCGAGCACGTTAAAGAACCATAGGAATCTATTAGATAATAAGAGTAGGGCAGGTTCCCGGATTCCTATGTATCCTTCCCCTCTCTCTGGGGCCGCTCTAAATAACCTATACTGTGTTGATGAGCCGTTAAACAACATTCAATTCAATTCAATTATCCAAGTTTATATTAATATTTCTATTTTTAATATGTTTGGTAAGATCTGATGTATAATGTAGGAGCTAGAGTGTTAACAAAGCAAAGTTGAGCACTTTTAAATAATTCAAGGGCTGTAACTCTGCTGTTTCTAGTCCGACAGTGCTAGTAACTCTGCTGTTTCTAGTCTGACGGGGCTAGTTTTGATTTTGTCCATGTCCCTGTATTTGTTACAGCACTACAAACTATATAAATTCAGGGCCATAACTCTGGGTTTGTTTCCCCGCTAAATGAATTTTAATTGATATTAAGACTCTTTAGCAGGTTTGGTAAAGATCAGATGCAACATGAAAGTGTTGACATAAGACAAAATATAGATTTATTTTCATTAAATCAAGGGCCAAAACTCTTGTGTTTAGTAACCAATAATGTTATTTTTCAAACTCGTCGGACGTTAAGTGAGATTTCATCTGAGTTTAATTGACATAAAGACTCTGGCCAAGTTTGGTAAAGATCCATTGCAAAATGAAGGCGCTAGAATGTTGACATGGTAAAGTATAGCATTTGTTCATTAAATCAAAGGCCATAACTCCGATGTTTATTACACAATACTGGTGTTTTTCGAAGTAGTCCGCGCTTTTATTGATATCAAGACTCTGGCCAAATGTCGTAAAGAACCGATGCAACATGTAGGTGGTAGTGTTGACAAAGCAAAATACAGCATTTTTTCATTAAAATCAAGGGCCATAACTCTAATATAGTGGTTTTCGAACTTGACCAAGCTTTCGATGATATTCAGACACTGGTAAAGTTTGGTAAAGATCAAATTCAAAATGAAGTCGCTAGAGTGGTAACATGATTAAATTAAGGGCCATATCTCTGGTGTTTAGTTTCCGATACTGTTGTTCTTCTAAGTCACCTGAGCTTTCATTGGCCAAGTTTCAACAGGTAAAGATCGGATATAAAATGATGTTGCTAGAGTGTTGACAAGGCAAAATATAGTATTTTTCATTAAATCAAAGGCCACAACTCTGAAGTTTATAATCCGATATTGATGGTTTTCGAACTCGTCCAAGCTCTTATGGATATTTAGACTCTGGCCAAGTTTGATAAAGATTAAGATTGGATGCAAATTGAATGGGCTAGAGTGTTGACATCAAAAAGTTAACAGACGACAGATGGATGGACAACAGACCATGGCATAAGCCTTGCTGGCCTTTAGCCAGTAGAGCTAATAATATTAATTCTAAATAGCATGTTTGTCCATGTTTTGCTTGTTTTGTAAATTGTCAGTTATCATGGTATATAAAGCATTTTTGTTATGTTGAAATGTACTGTTATAGGCAATGTTGAAATATACTGTTATAGGCAATGTTAAAATGTACTGTTATAGGCAATGTTGAAATGTACTGTTATAGGCAACTGCCTTACCCTAGAATGGTGTTCGAGTTCAGCTATTGTGACCTACTTTTTGAAACATATTACTCATCATAGTGTTTCTATATAGAACGTTTGAAGACTTATTTAATAGTCTTAAACCCCTGTCACACTAGGGCCGCATTCTCACGGCGATCCCACGGCGTCCAAGAAAAATGCAGAACGCCGAGGTGCGCACAGTACGATCGCAAGCATCGCCGCAGCGGCATCGCCAGTAGACGCATTGGGATCGCATAGAACGCCAAGCGACGGCGCGCACTTTGAGCATGCACAAAACAAACGCCGTCGCTCGGCGTTCTGATGAGCGCAGTGGGGTCGCCGTAAGGTCGCCATAGCAGCGCAGTAAGGTCTCCTACAACGCCACAGGAGCTCCGCGGGCGTGCACAGAGGTCGCAGTGCGAACGCTGTGGTTGTCGGTGGCGCTTGCACAGAGATTGTACGGCGTTCTCTGAGATGTCACTGCGTCTCTACCGCGCTTATACGGCGCGTCTACGGCGCTTATACGGAGTGTTATTTATTTTACTGCGCTCTTACAACGACTGTACGGAGCTGTCACGGCGATCATTGCGCTCCCAAGGCGCTTCTACCGCGTCCATCGGCGTTTGCATGACAAAAACGAACAAAATAGTATAAATGAATTATAGGTAGTGCAAACGAACGTCTTCAACACGCCGTCAGCGCAGTGTGAGCGCCGTGAAAGCGCAGTGCACGCAGTGGAAGCGCCGTGAGAGCGCAGACAATCGCCAACAAGAACTCCGTAGGAACGCGATAGAACGCCATGGGAGCTCCGTAGCAATGCCTTGGTCGCTGTGAGGACGCCGTGACATCTCCATCTTCACGAAAAATATCAGATTTTTCTTGCGATCTCACGGCGTTCTGGAAAATTAAACAACGCCGTGCCAACGCAGTGGAAACGCGCTATAGTGTGACAGGGGCATTAGAAATTGGCCTTAACTTTGCTGTTGACAAGAACAGGTCCATTATGTTAACTTTGCTGTTGACAAGAATA
Source organism: Cyrtodaria siliqua (assembly GCA_037043455.1). NCBI lineage: Eukaryota > Metazoa > Mollusca > Bivalvia > Adapedonta > Hiatellidae > Cyrtodaria > Cyrtodaria siliqua. The sequence goes on along the minus strand of JAWPHD010002115.1, from coordinate 84,953 downwards.
GGTCCATTATGCAGGCTAAGGTCAGGCATGTTGCCATATGTTTTGTATTGATGTGTATGTTTTTATGAAAATGTTTCTATGCAGGAGTTGGAAGTCTTGTGTCAAACAGTCTCTATGCATACAGGAATTGTGAAACCTGTCTGAGAGACTCATTTAGCTAAACATAACTATTAAAGTAGTTATCCTGCCAACAACAGCCAAATTGTATAACGTATTTACACCGTTTCTTAACCTACTGACGACGACGTATATATATATATGTATAAAAAAAATAAAATAAAAAATAAAATAAAGACTCTATGTTAATTTTTTTAACTCTGCCAAGCTTTTGGACTTAGTCCTTCATCAGGGCTAATTTATTACTCAATGTATACAAATAAAACGGACGTGACGTCATTGTGGGCGCGTCATAACATCGCGTGTAATGGCGCGCTATTCCTTCAGATTGACGCCATATGGCTGGTATGTTCGCAGCTTACTCTTCCATAACTGCTCAATGGTTTTCCGGTATTGCTCGTCCCCATTCAGTTTCTCCAAACCCATCACTCTAAAATCACTGATACTGTGTCCATCTGTGTAAAAGTGTGCTGCCACCGGATCATTGTACTGTGTCCTTATTCGGGATAGGTTCAGCAAATGTCTCTGATACAGGGTATCGCCCCTCTCTCCCACATAAATGTATCCCTGGCAACACCTACAGTACACTGCATAAACTACATTGGTTGATTTGCAAGTGATCAAGTTCCTCACTTGGTATGTATTTCCGTTTACATCGATCGGTGAACGTGTCAGATTCCATGCATATGCAACATCGCTTCGCTCCACATGGGCGGCACTTGTTGGACTCCTTAAAGAACTGCCTATTGTGCTTCTTGTGTACCAGTATGTCTTGCAAATTACTGTCCCTTCGAAACGCTATTATTGGTGGTTCAGGGAAGATAGCTTTCATTGTGTTGGAAGTATGAAGCATAGGTATGTGTTTTCGCAAAATTCGACCTATATTTGGTAATGCTCTAGAGAATGTCAGGACTAGGGGGATTCTCTTGGTTTCTTTTTTAGCGCTGTTGTACTGTAACAATTTATCCCATTGTTTTGCATCTACTTTCTTCAGGTCTGTCTCAACAAACTTCCCATCATACCCTCTCTGTTGCAACTGTGTCTTAATGTCCGCTCTGTGCTTTTGATAGCTAGAATCTTCTGAACATATCTGTTTCATCCTAACTCCTAGACCGAATGGAATAGCTTTCTTTGTAGATGCCGGATGGGAAGATTCATGATGTAAATATAGACGATTGTCAGTAGGTTTTGTGAACAAGTCTTTTTTTAGTGCTCTATTGCTAATACTGGTCATCACATCTAGGAAGTCTAGCTTTTCTGATGAATACCGCATCTCTAGTTGGATTCGCGGATGGATTTGGTTTCCGATTTCATGAAACGCCTTTAGTTCCTCTATACCGTGTGTCCACAGTCCCCATACGTCATCGACAAACCAGAAGTACAACAGTGGCTGTTTCAACGATCTTTGGAACAGTTCAGTTTCCCAGGAGCCCAAGTACGTTGATGCATAATTCATACCCAGACGAGATCCTATCGCCGTCCCTTCCTTTTGTATGTAATGTTTCTCAACGAATGATACAGTATTACTTTCAAGCATAGTGTCACACCATCATAGAAAGGACGTCTTCAGTTGGAATGCTTTTGTCCAATTGTCGGTCCAATGCCTCCTTGGCTGCAATTCGTGCTTCAGTTTTCGGAACACTGGGATATAGGGTTTTCACATCAAGACAGAAAAGTATGGTGCCCTCCGGAAGTGGTTGTTTGATGTTCCCCAACTTATTTAGGAAATCCGTGGTACCTTTAATATATGACGGTAGTGAGGTAACACGAGTGCGATGTTCATTTTCAACTATTTCTGCCATCCTCTCTGTGGGATGGTTTCGCCCATTAACAATTGTACGTAGTGGCATGTCAGTTTTATGTTGGATTACCTTGGAGTTTACCGGAAGTTCCTCCCGTGGTTATCATGTACCCTCTATATAACATTGTATTGTATGTTTTTGCTTTTCCGAAATTTATTTGTTTGTTTTTGTAACTTTGTGTATGTATCCTGAAAAAGGCGATAAAAGCCGAAAGCGCTCGATATTTGTTTGTTTAAGCACTATCTGGTTGATGATTTGTCTAACATTTATATGTGTATAATATATATGTATATATAACTTACATATTTTGAGATTCCAAACTCTATAGACAAAATATAAATGGCTTAAAGCAGCCAAGCCAAACCTCAAAACTGGAGTGTCGAATTAAGATTTACCAACTCATAATTTTACGCATATTCTATTTTTACGCATATTCTATCACTGTTTTTTCAAGACCCTGTCAATAAATCTATACTTTTAATCGGCATGTATATCGGCATGACCTGAACACCTGGATTGAGTTTTGATAAACGGTTTTGTAATGTAATTTTGCCATTATATGGCGGGTTAGTTTAACAAGAATAAATCAAGGTCAGAAATGGTGACCTAAGTCAAGGTCTGTAATCATTAATGGTGATCTAAGTCAAGATCAGTAATGGTGACCTAAATAAAGGTCAGCAATGGTGACTTAAGTCAAGGTCAGTAATGGTGACCTAAGTCAAGGTCAGTACTGGTGACCTAAGAAAAGGTCTGTAATCATAAATGGTGACCTAAGTCAAGGTCAGTAATGGTGACTTAAGTCAAGGTCTGTAATCATTAATGGTGACCTAAGTCAATGTCAGTTATGGTGACCTAAGTCAAGGTCAGAAATGGTGACCTAAGTCAAGGTCTGTAATCATTAATGGTGACCTAAGTCAAGGTCTGTAATCATTAATGGTGACCTAAGTCAAGGTCAGTAATGGTGACCTAAGTCAAGGTCAGAAATGGTGACCTAAGTCAAGGTTGGAATAATTAATGGTGACCTAAGTCAAGGTCTGTAATCATTAATGGTGACTTAAGTCAAGGTCAGTAATGGTGACCTAAGTCGATGTCTGTTATCATTAATGGTGACTTAAGTCAAGGTCAGTAATGGTGACCAAAGTCAAGGTCAGAAATGGTGACCAATGTCAAGGTATCTAATCATTAATGGTGACCTAAGTCAAGGTCTGTAATCATTAATGGTGACCTCAGTCAAGGTCAGTAATGGTGACCTAAATCAATGTCTGTTATCATTAATGGTGACTTAAGTCAATGTCAGTAATGGCGACCTAAGTCAAGGTCAGATATGGTGATCTAAGTCAAGGTCTGTAATCATTAATGGTGACCTCAGTCAAGGTCAGTAATGGTGACCTAAATCAATGTCTGTTATCATTAATGGTGACTTAAGTCAAGGTCAGTAATGGTGACCTCAGTCAAGGTCAGTAATGGTGACCTACGTCAATGTCTGTTATCATTAATGGTGACTGAAGTCAAGGTCAGATGTGGTGATCTTAGTCAAGGTCTGTAATCATTAATGGTGACTTAAGTCAAGGTCAGTAATGGTGACCAAAGTCAAGGTCAGAAATGGTGACCAAAGTCAAGGTATCTAATCATAAATGGTGACCTAAGTCAAGGTCTGTAATCATTAATGGTGACCTAAGTCAATGTCAGTAATGGCGACCAAAGTCAAGGTCAGATATGGTGATCTAAGTCAAGGTCTGTAATCATTAATGGTGACCTAAGTCAAGGTCAGTAATGGTGACCTAAGTCAAGGTCTGTAATCATTAATGGTGACCTAAGTCAAGGTCAGTAATGGTGACCAATCAAGGTCTGTAATCATTAACTGTGACCTAAGTCAAGGTCAGTAATGGTGACCTAAGTCAAGGTCAGAAATGGTGACCTAAGTCAAGGTCTGTAATAATTAATGGTGACCTAAGTCAAGGTCTGTAATCATTAATGGTGACTTAAGTCAAGGTCAGTAATGGTGACCTAAGTCAAGGTCAGTAATGGTGACTTAAGTCAATGTCTGTTATCATTAATGGTGATTTAAGTCAAGGTCAGTAATGGTGACCAAAGTCAAGGTCAGAAATTGTGACCAAAGTCAAGGTATCTAATCATTAATGGTGACCTAAGTCAAGGTCTGTAATCATTAATGGTGACTTAAGTCAATGTCAGTAATGGCGACCTAAGTCAAGGTCAGATATGGTGATCTAAGTCAAGGTCTGTAATCATTAATGGTGACCTCAGTCAAGGTCAGTAATGGTGACCTCAATAAATGTCTGTTATCATTAATGGTGACTTAAGTCAATGTCAGTAATGGCAACCAAAGTCAAGGTCAGATATGGTGATCTAAGTCAAGGTCTGTAATCATTAATGGTGACCTCAGTCAAGGTCAGTAATGGTGACCTAAATCAATGTCTGTTATCATTAATGGTGACTTAAGTCAAGGTCAGTAATGGCGACCTCAGTCAAGGTCAGTAATGGTGACCTAAGTCAATGTCTGTTATCATTAATGGTGACTTAAGTCAAGGTCAGATGTGGTGATCTAAGTCAAGGTCTGTAATCATTAATGGTGACTGAAGTCAAGGTCAGTAATGGTGACCAAAGTCAAGGTCAGAAATGGTGACCAAAGTCAAGGTATCTAATCATTAATGGTGACCTAAGTCAAGGTCTGTAATCATTAATGGTGACCTAAGTCAATGTCAGTAATGGCGACCAAAGTCAAGGTCAGATATGGTGATCTAAGTCAAGGTCTGTAATCATTAATGGTGACCTAAGTCAAGGTCAGTAATGGTGACCTAAGTCAAGGTCTGTTATCATTAATGGTGACCTAAGTCAAGGTCAGTAATGGTGACCAATCAAGGTCTGTAATCATTAACTGTGACCTAAGTCAAGGTCAGTAATGGTGACCTAAGTCAAGGTCTGTAATCATTAATGGTGACCTAAGTCAAGGTCAGTAAGAGTGACCTACTTTTCATTTAACTGACCTCATTTGTACATTATCAGATTACCGTATTTCCCCTATTAGTAGCGCCTTCCCTAATGTTTTAAGAAACCTTACCTTATTCAAAATCCAGAAGTTCCAAAAAAAATAAATGTTTTTACCGCTAATGGATTTGATTACCTAATTTTTTACAACGACGCTAGTATGGTCTATGACATAAACCTTAAAGCACTATCATCATCAATGCAAATTACCGTTTTTATTTCTTTCCTTTCTTTCAATTTACTATTTAGTTTATCTTTTACTATTATTTAATTCATATGCAACAAGACCGTCAAGTTCCACAGAAATGTGTATCATACAGATACAGAGTGATGACAGTGATATACTCAGTACACAGTTGGGTTTAGGTGTTTAGTCATAACTGTGTCGTAATAAAAGATCGCCGTACTTTAATTTTATAAGGAAACAGTCGGGAAAGATATTTAAAAAAATTTGAACGATAATAAGAGCGCCCCATTTGCACTTTGCATAGCGCCCAGGTGCTACTATTAGGGGAAATACGGTGTATTTTATTTTGTTGTTTTGGAGTGAATAACAGATTTTATTTCGTCGAGAAGTGAGCAAACACATTATATATCCACACTCGTGAAAATTTTGAAGATTAATCACAGCAGGATGAAATAAAATCTGTTGTTCACGTCAAAACAAAACAACTTACGTTCTTTTTATTTTATGCCTTATAATCAAAGTTTATGCATACAGTATACTCCTTAATAAATGCCCCTCCCATAACATGCATACAGTATACTGCCTAATAAATGCCCCTACCCTAATATGCATACAGTATACTCCCTTATTGCCTAATAAATGCCCCTTTCCTAATATGCATACAGTATACTCCCTAATAAATGCCCCTCCCCTAATATGCATACAGTATACTCCCTAATAGATGCCCCTCCCCTAATATGCATACAGTATACTCCCTAATAAATGCCCCCCTCCCCCACACACACTGTTTTTCAGAAATATTTTAACTTACCACAAGTTAATCTGTTTCATTCACAATAGAACACACAAAATCACTAGAAAACTTAAAATCCGATGCATTAATTGACTGATTGACATGCGGACTTCGGTTATATGGCATATTGTTTTCGACAACATCATTAGCTCGTATGGTAAATTTGCAATTTCAATTCAATTCTTGAAATTGGTCAACATCATTATTACAAGTTTTGGCAAATATTTATCATTCTTCTAGACTGTCTGCTGTCTTCATAAGGCAGACAATAAATGAATTTCATCAACAAATAGAGTAATCTTCTGTTTTAAGTACACAATTGGGAAAGTCTAAATGTGTGTGTTAAGCTATAAAAAAACACGACAGGATCCACTAAAGGCGGAAATTTATCTTTTTATATTGCTTATAAGCTCTTAAACATGTCATCCTTATATAAATGTTGCCAGCTGCCTCAATAAATGAATATCACTCGAAACAAAATCCATGGCACAGTTTATATAAGGCACAGTTTATCAGGTTCCCTTATTCAAGTGGTTATATAAGGCACAGTTTATCATGTCCCCTTATTCAAGTGGTTATATAAGGCACAGTTTATCAGGTCCCCTTAGTCAAGTGGTCATATAAGGCACAGTTTATCAGGTCCCCTTAGTCAAGTGGTTATTATATATAAGGCACAGTTTATCAGGTCCCCTAGTCAAGTGATTAAAAAAGGCACAGTTTATCGGGTCCCCTTAGACAAGTGGTTATATAAGGCACAGTTTATCAGGTCCCCTTAGTCAAGTGGTTATATAAGGCACAGTTTATCAGGTCCCCTTAGTCAAGTGGTTATATAGTGGTAGTTTGCCTTATGTAGCAGCGAGGTCAAACAGGGAAAGTTTTTTCTCAGGATATTGTTTTACTAATGCAAAATAAATGTAATACTTGTGTTAAAGTTCCACTGCAACAGTTTGAGTTCTTTCTTCACGGGCCCGCTGTCCCAGCCCATTGTGTCACTAATCTCCACCACAGAGAAATCCACCATGTTTGTATTGTTGAAACTCTTCCCATCCTTTCTCGCCTTTGCTATGGCAACAGCTACAGGCGGACACTGTAAGTGAGAAATAGAATTATCAGAAATGACAAGCATGGTATTTAGTTGGGAAGGAATTGGGCAGGCGTTTTGTAAGTGCGTGTTTTGTGAAAGGGTGTTGTACATGGGAGAGTGTTTTGTGCAAGGGTTGCATTGTACATGGGAGAGTGTTTTGTGAAAGGGTTGCATTGTACATGGGAGTGTTTTGTGAAAGGGTTGCATTGTACATGGGAGAGTGTTTTGTGAAAGGGTTGCATTGTACATGGGAGAGTGTTTTGTGAAAGGGTTGCATTGTACATGGGAGAGTGTTTTGTGAAAGGGTTGTGTTGTACATGGGAGAGTGTTTTGTGAAAGGGTGCATTGTACATGGGAGAGTGTTTTGTGAAAGGGTTGCATTGTACATGGGAGAGTGTTTTGTGAAAGGGTGTTGTACTTGGGAGAGTGTTTTGTGAAAGGGTTGCATTGTACATGGGAGAGTGTTTTGTGAAAGGGTTGCATTGTACATGGGAGTGTTTTGTGAAAGCGTTGCATTGTACATGGGAGAGTGTTTTGTGAAAGGGTTGCATTGTACATGGGAGAGTGTTTTGTGAAAGGGTTGCATTGTACATGGGAGAGTGTTTTGTGAAAGGGTTGCATTGTACATGGGAGAGTGTTTTGTGAAAGGGTTGCATTATACATGGGAGAGTGTTTTGTGAAAGGGTTGCATTGTACATGGGAAAGTGTTTTATGAAAGGATTGTGTTGTACATGGGAGAGTGTTTTGTGAAAGGGTTGTGTTGTACATGGGAGAGTGTTTTGTGAAAGGGTTGCATTGTACATGGGAGAGTGTTTTGTGAAAGGGTTGCATTGTACACGGGAAAGTGTTTTGTGAAAGGATTGTGTTGTACATATGAGTGTGCATTTTGAAAGGGTTGTGTTGTACATGGGAGTATGTTTTGTGAAAGGATTGTGTTGTACATTGGTTAGTGTTTTGTGAAAGGGTTGTGTTGTACATGGGAGAATGTTTTGTGAAAGGGTTGTGTTGTACATGGGAGTGCTTTGTGGAAGGGGTGTGTTGTACCTGTTGTACATGGGAGAGCCTGTTTTGTATAAGGGTTGTGTTGTACATGGGAGAATGTTTTGTGGAAGGGTTGTGTTGTACATGTGAGAGTGTTTTGTGAAAGGGTTGTGTTGTACATGGGTGAGTGTTTTGTGAAAGGGTGTGTTGTACATGGAAGAGTGTTTTGTGAAAGGGTTGTGTTGTACATGGGAGTGTGTTTTGTGAAAGGGTTGTGTTGTACATGGGAGAGTGTTTTGTGAAAGGGTCAGGGCTCAACACTAACTTTTTTTTCAACTAGCCCGGTCGGGCTAGTAGATGCAGAACCTACTAGCCCTGACCCAAGTTTCATGTGCCCTGACCAAGTTATATTAAAATCTTTATATTATGCAACTCGTTTGTTTCTTGTGTGGGGAGATGCGCAAATATGAATTATTCTAAATAGGCTTAATACTATATTTAATAAACTGTTTTGGACTAAGAGAATGTGTATTTAGTATAGCATAGCATAATCACTTAATCAGGTTGTAACCATTGTGCACATATCAGTTTTCCTCCACCGGTGGGAGTGGGGTGTCAGAGGTGAATTAAGATGTACAAGATGCTTACTCCTAGTGCAGTAATTACAAAAGGGCAGGCAGATAACAAAAAAAAAGATGCATTAGGTCTAACAAAACTGTTTTCTACTTATACTTTTGTTATAGACTACACCAGATAAAAAGAATGAAAATAATAATACATTAGGTAAAACAGAACTTTTTTTCCTACTTTCACTTTCGTTATATAATTGATGTAGATAAATCTTGTGTTTGGAAATTATTAGCACGGTTTATGCCTAAATCTGACTGGTACTCTAGTTGGTTTTCTGTTAATATCTTTTGAGATGGCAAATTGCAATTCTTCGAATAAGTATCGAAATTAACCAAGGTCGAGGAACATCTTGGATACAATGGCAAACTTGATTCATTCAAAACAAACATGGCATTTTATGCATCGATAGCGACATGCGTCGATAGTCTCTTAGGTCATCAAACAGCGCCGTCAAATTGCCATAATCGTTTAATTGCCCTACTTGTTTACAAATTGGTTTGATTGAATCGCCATTGTTACACTTTATCACGTGGTAGTGAACGGGAATTCTAAAGACCGCGCGTCTTCAATTGAAATTGGAAAACCCGCGTGTTATAAATAATTCGAGAAGCCGTCGCGCATGCGCATTACGTTAGGTGAATCTATATTGTAAAAACAAACTACGGCTTCATCGTTTTTGTGAGAGTGAAAAGTATTTTACACGCAGAACTGAATGAAATTTTAAAAGAACATTTCTTATGGGTAAATGTCCTGTTCTTATTGTACGTTCCTGGGACATTCGCAAGCCCGGACCTATGTACAGGCAGTGAATGTCGTTCGGACGTGCCTTAGTGTCGAGCCCTGAGGGTGTGTTGTACATGGAAGAGTGTTTTGTGACAGGGTTGTGTTGTACATTGGCTAGTGTTTTGTGAAAGGGTTGTGTTGTAAATGGGAGAGTGTTTTGTGAAAATGTTGTGTTGTACATGGGAAAGTGTTTTGTGAAAGGGTTGTGTTGTACATGGGAAAGTGTTTTGTTAAAGGGTTGTGTTGCATATGAGTGTGTTTTTTGAAAAGGGTTGTTTGATATACGGGTGAGCCCTCATCAAAGTCCTTCTTTTAAAAGACAACATTTTGCAACCCATTTTAATGTTTCATCTTCCCCAAACTTAAAGAATGATTTTGCTTTTTTTAAAAATTGATATTCTCATTTTTCTGCCCATATTACTCTGAAATATCCACAAATATCTATCCTCAGTAACATACAACACCTCAGATACTTGTGGAATTGTTTTAGTGCTTCCACTCCAGACATTATTTCATTTTATGACACATGCAATTTATCTTCTCTCCTTTGAAGTAAATCTCTTTTGTTAGAAGTAAATCCCTGGAGTTTATTATGCATGTTTATGCCATTATTACTGCTTGAATGCACAATGTCATAAGATGTCAGATTACGGATTTAACAGCTTTTTACAATGATGCTAAATCAGCCAGCACAGCTGGAGATAAAGTTTAATGTTCTATGAATATAGAATAATATTGTGACATGGCTTCTTTCATCCCATTTCATTTTCATTTGCAGGAAATGTGATAACAGTTTTCGAATTAAATCCATCTCAGGAAATAAGGGAATTTTGATTGAAAATTTCATAAATGAAGCAACCACTGAAGATGCTGTCAGAACATTACTGGACTGGATGGCCTCACTCAGGCATGGCAAGTTACAAAATAAACAAGAGGTCAATGACCTTGAAGCTCTACTGATTGATTTTGATTTCAGGAAGTAGTCGCTACAGACTTGTTTTTTGAAAATCTATTTTTAACCGTGGCGGCCATCTTGAATTTCCGGCCGACCTGAAATTTTGCTAAGATCAATAAGACATTAAGAGCAACATTCCTGTGAAGTTTCATGAAAATCCGTCAAGTTGTTTCAGAGAAGTAGTCGCTACAAGTTTTCATTATATAACTCTATGTAAACAAAAATGGCCGCAGCCATGTTTAACGTCAAATCAAAACGATTTTCGACAAGGACCAACATCATGTCATACTGATCATTTTAGAAAAAGTCCCATATCAATATCTCTTATTGTTTTGAAGAAGTAGTCGCTACAAACTTATTTATTTTAAATCCATTTTTTCAGCTGTGGCGGCCATCTTGAATTTCCGGCCGACCTGAAATTTTTCTAGGATCAACTAGACATCAAGAGCAACATTCCTGTGAAGTTTCATGAACATCCGTCAAGTAGTTTCAGAGGAGTAGTCGCTACAAGTTTTTACTATATAACTCTATGTAACCAAAGATGGCCACTGGCAGCCATGTTTAACGTCGAATCAAAATAATTTTCCACAAGGATCTACATCATGTCATGCTGATCATTTTAGAAAAAGTCCCATATCAATATCACTTATAGTTTTCAAGAAGTAGTCTCTACAAACTTATTTTTTAAAAATCTATTTTTAGCTGTGACGGCCATCTTGAATTTCCGGCCGACCTGAAATTTTTCTAGGATCAATTAGACATCAAGAGCAACATTCCTGTGAAGTTTCATGACAATCCGCCAAGTAGTTTCAGAGAAGTAGTCGCTACAAGTTTTTACTATATAACTCTATGTAACCAAAGATGGCCACTGGCAGCCATGTTTAACGTCGAATCAAAATAATTTTCCACAAGGATCTACATCATGTCATGCTGATCATTTTAGAAAAAGTCCCATATCAATATCACTTATAGTTTTCAAGAAGTAGTCGCTACAAACCTATTTTTTAAAAATCTATTTTTAGCTGTGACGGCCATCTTGAATTTCCGGCCGACCTGAAATTTTTCTAGGATCAATTAGACATCAAGAGCAACATTCCTGTAAAGTTTCATGACAATCCGCCAAGTAGTTTCAGAGGAGTAGTCGCTACAAGTTTTTACTATATAACTCTATGTAAACAAAGATGGCCGCTGGCAGCCATGTTTAACGGTGAATTAAAACGATTTTTGACTAGGATCAACAACATGTAATGCTTATCATTTTAGAAAAAGTCCCATATCAATATCACTTATAGTTTTCAAGAAGTAATCGCTACAAACTTATTTTTTAAAAATCTATTTTTAGCTGTGGCGGCCATCTTGGAATTTCTGGCCGACCTGAAATTTTTCTAGGATCAATAAGACATCAAGAGCAACATTCCTGTAAAGTTTCATGACAATCCGCCAAGTAGTTTCAGAGAAGTAGTCGCTACAAGTTTTTACTATATAACTCTATGTAAACAAAGATGGCCGCTGGCAGCCATGTTTAACGTTGAATCAAAACGATTTTTGACTAGGATCAACATCATGTCATGCTGATCATTTTAGAAAAAGTCCCATATCAATATCACTTATAGTTTTCAAGAAGAAGTCGCTAAAAACTTGTATTTTAAAACTCTATTTTTAGCTTTGGCGGCCATCTTGGATTTCACATCAACATGAATTTTTGCTAGGATCAACTAGACTTTATGGGCAACATTTCTGTAAAGTTTCATGAATATCCATCAAGTAGTTTCAGAGGAGAAGTCGCTACAAATAAAAGTTTACAGACAGACGGACGACGGACAATGCTGATCATTTTAGAAAAAGTCCCATATCAATATCACTTATAGTTTTCAAGAAGAAGTCGCTACAAACTTGTATTTTAAAACTCTATTTTTAGCTTTGGCGGCCATCTTGGATTTCACATCAACATGAATTTTTGCTAGGATCAACTAGACTTTATGGGCAACATTTCTGTAAAGTTTCATGAATATCCATCCAGTAGTTTCAGAGGAGTAGTCGCTACAAATAAAAGTTTACGGACAGACGGACAGACGGACGCCGCACCACGGCATAAGCTCTGCTGATCTCTGATCAGTAGAGCTAATGAACTAGAACTATCACTGAAGGTGATGAATACCCCTGATTAAATTCTAAGTCAAACAAAGGGCCATAATTGTGTAATAAAAGGAGGCAAGTAACAATGGGTGTTGTAGAGGGGCATAAGAATTGAATTGAATGTTGTTTAACGGCTCATCAACACAGTATAGGTTATTTAGAGCCGCCCCAGAGAGAGGGGGGAAGGATACATAGGAATCCGGGAACCTGCCCTACTCTTATTATCGAATAGATTCCTATGGTTCTTTAACGTGCTCGGAGGATAGACCGATACGGTTTACGTCCCCATCCGACGGACGAGGCTAAGGGAAAGTGTCTTGCCCAAGAACACACCGACGGAACTCAGAAAGGCATAAGATAATCAGTTATTATGTGTATATGAAGTTTGAAAACTAACCATTTAATACTGTTTGAGGAATGCAAATAATAACAAGACCTCGGTCTGAGGGTGTCTCGCCCAACGCGTCAAACGGCATTCGAAATATTTTATTAAATTTTTGCTTAAATGATGATGTCCACCAAAGACAACACTTCATATGACCAAATGTCAAACAAATAAAAGCGAGGTTATTATAAGAAGTGAAGTTACTGAGGTTAAGTGGTTTAACCAGGGTGTACTTTTGGGAAAATAATGCAAAATATGACCTTGACCTTGGTATTTTTTGTTGTTCAGCGATATCCACCAATGTCAACAATACATACAGACATAAAGTGAGGAAATCACACGAAGTTAACTGAGGTTAAGTTACCTAACCAAGGTCAAGTTAGGTCTAACCAAGGTCAAGTTAGGTCTAACCAAGGTCAAGTTAGGCTTAACCAAGGTCAAGTTACCTAACCAAGGTCAAGTTAGGTCTATCCAAGGTCAAGTTACATAACCAAGGTCAAGTTACCTAACCAAACAAGGTCAAGTTACCTAACTAAGGTCAAGTTAGGTCTAACCAAGGTCAAGTTACCTAACCAGGGTTAAGTTACCTAACCAAGGTTATACATAACCTAGCTCAACCGGGAACACGCTGGTCCCATATTCTCGAAACTTTTGAGTCGAAATCTCAGACTCAAGCTCAGCTATAACATTTTTAAAATCTACTTAACGGTCATGGAATGACCTGAAACTTTACATAAATCGAGATAAGCATCAATTACAAATGTCCTGAAAGTTTCGGGAAGGAAAACAATCACTAAAAAAAGTTACAGCAAAAAGAAATATATGAATTTTGAGCTTCAGCATAAGATTTTAGCTGAGCAAGTTTCGAGAATATGGGGCCTGGTCTTACCTGCAGGTGGAATTTTAGTGTGGGGTTGGAGTTCAATTCAGTTTTAATTGTTGTTGAGAGTATAATTCTTTTTTAAATAAACCAGACATCGTGAGCAATGTTCCTGTGACGTTTAATAAAGACCCGAGTTCTAAGTTATTTCCTATAAAAGTATATGAATTAACAATGACTTGCTGGTCACCTTATTTTGTAACGTACTGCATGCTTGGTGGTGGACCCTTTTACAGTTCGCCACTACGCTTTTCTCTTTAATTGTACGGGCTGTGGACCCTATGATGAAGCCTACCTAAAGCCCAATGGGAAGGTGGCGTTTGATGTTTGTCTATGATCTTTCTTGTCATGCCCTTAATGGTTTATTCTCTTGTTGCTCTGGCTTCTGCTAAGTCACTGAGTACCTTCATTGTGGCTTTCTAGGCTATTGTTTTTTTTGTATTATATTTACACGAGCATATTTGTGTTTTACTTATATTGCCTATTGATGCTGCCTTGTTGGTTAGAGATTAGATCATGTTGGGGATTTCTTTATTTACACTGTCCTGTTTTAATGGGATGACAGTAGGGTAAGTGTGCGGTTTGGTGCACCTAGAACCGGTTTAAACCCCCCAGTGGGCTTTGTTGCCTCTGAATGTTCCAAGGTGGTAGCCCTATTGTCAACTCTTTTGTGTTTGTGATGTCGTTTGCATTTTTTTATAACTTTTGCCTTCTCGTTTGTCTGTTTGCGTGTTTGTTTTTGTGTTTTGTGGTTGACTGTCATCCTTGAATGCTGCTTTCTCTGTCCGATATTTTTGTCTTTCTTTGGATGCTGGGTCTACATAAATGATCATTTCCAACTACATGTCATGCATGTCATACATGTCATACATGTCATACATGTCATGCAGACCAATTAAAGTCCCTATCCTGCCATCAACAGGCAAAGTTTACAACAGATGTACCCTGTTTCTAAACCTACTGATGACAAGGTATATAATTTTATATGTAACTTACATATTTTGAAAATCCTAACTCTATATATAGACACAATATAAATGGCTTTAACCAGCTAGCCAGGCCAAACCCCAACACTTGAGCAAGAAATGAAGTTACCAACCCAATTTTACGCATATTCAATCACATGTATTTTAAGAACCCGTACATTTACAATATTATATGACCTGAACACATGGACAGACTTTTGATAAATGATTCTGTACTGTAATTTTGCCATTATTTGAGGGGTTAGTTTCTTTAAGTCATGGCCCTTTATCGGTATACAGATATTAAATTTCTTGCCAGGATTTACCAAGATTTCTGAGGGACAGAACAGTGATAGTTTTTACCAGGTAATAATTCCCTAGGCAGATATGCACTATTCCCTAGGCAGATATGCACTATTTCTGTTTGATAAAGGGGTGACAGAATACTATTAGTTATTGGGTTTGTTACTGATTCCCTACAGAAATATGTGGGGTCTGTCATATATATAGTGGGACTCGGCAATATATCGACTGACCCCACATATTTCTGTAGTGGGTCAGTAACAAACCCAATAACTGATTTATTGCATCGAGCACCTTTTTTTAAAGGCAAACACAGATATTTAACCCAATTTTAATAGAGCGTCGTCACTGAGACGTTCGCGCAATTTGATGTCATGACGTTGACGTCACGACCGGAACAGTTTAAAAACATTATTAATTTACTTATTATGTTTGTTACTAACGCCTTAAAGAACTATTTGCAAATGATTTAAACTTTGAATCGGAATTGTAGTCCATATTGTTTTAGTGACCCTCTATGAAATCTACTGACCCACTATAGAAAAACAGGGGGTCACCACGTGATCGCACTCAACCAATGAGACGTCTAGAATTTTGTGTGAGGTGCAATAAATTCTGCTTTATAAGGCAGTGAGAATCATCTACCCACTTGGTTAATGTTGCAGAGCTTGAATTAACCCTTAACACGCTACATGTATATAATGGACTGTTCTTTCTTTGAATTAAGGACATTCCATTTACGTGACAACGAGTTACTCGCAGGCTGATCTGGGTTTACAATGGACGCAAAGGCTATTATTGTCATGTTTAGCGGGTTAAGGGTTAACACAACATTTGAAACGAATGATGGATATCAATAAATAAAACATTCTCAATAGGGTAGCTAGTTTGAGTTATCATTGATTATAAATGGTTTTTTATGATCAACTGTTTTTTATTTTTATTATTAACTAGAACGGTGTTCCATGGAACACTTGTGTCGCCTGCTGAGCGCTTATTTAACCATGTACAATCTACTTTAAAGTAACTTTTTAAAGACATTGGGTGCAATCCTTCATGAATTATGGAGCATTTTTTCTTTTTAAAGTGTTAAAGTTTATGAAAAAGGGCATAAATATGCATTGGATAATTAATAAGGAAGAACTGTATAAAGTTTCATGACCATAGGTCAATATTTTGCCAAGTTATAAGCTATGTTGCAGGTTAAACATTTATAAAAAGGGGCATAACTCTGCTGAAATGAAAGTAGGGTTAATGGATATGTGTAAGGACATTCCTTCAGTTAAGGTGAACATGTTTATGAAGTTTCATGAACATAGGACAAATACTTTTGAAGTAATAGGCAGTTATGAGCTTGGTTAGGTTGCATGTTAAAGTTTTATGAAAAGGGGCATAACTCTGCCAAAATGAAAGTCAGGGTTATTGGACATGTGTAAGTTTCATGAACATAGGTCAAATACTTTTGAAGTTATGGCCAGTTATGAGCTTGGTTAGGTTGCAGGTTAAAGTTTTATGAAAAGAGGCATAACTCTGCCGAAATTAAATTTAGAGTAATTGGACATAAGTAACGACATTCCTTAGGTTAAGATGAATATGTGTGTCAAGTGTCATGAACATAGGTCAAATACTTCTTAAGATATGGCCAGTTATGAGCTTGGTTAGGTTGCAGGTTAAAGTTTTTATGAAAGGGGCATAACTCTGCCAAAATGAAAGTCAGGGTTATTGGACATGTGTAAGTTTCATGAACATATGTCAAATACTTTTGAAGTTATGGCCGGTTATGAGCTTCAGGTTAGGTTGCAGGTTAAAGTTTTATGAAAAGAGGCATAACTCTGCCGAAATTAAATTCAGAGTTATTGGACATAAGTAACGACATTCCTTAGGTTAAGATGAATATGTGTGTCAAGTGTCATGAACATAGGTCAAATACTTCTTAAGTTATGGCCAGTTATGAGCTTGGTTAGGTTGCAGGTTAATGTTTTTTCAAGTTATGACCAAGGTTAGGTTGCAGGTTAAAGAGTGACGGACGTCGACGACGGACAAATAGATCCCTAAGTGTCTGCCATGCTATGAAGGTAACACAACAGTAGGGCGAGGATTTTTTTCTGAATTTAATACATCTTCCCCCTATTTAGTACTCGAGCCTATTCTCTAGGCATGTTAACGAACCACAGGAATTTATGTAATTGTATGAGTAGGACTCATTTCTCTGATTCCAACATATCCTTCTCCCTTGGGTGGCTCTAAAAACCCTACAATAATGTGAATATGACAACAACTATTCTATCAAGCGTTTATCTTCAGATTATCAGATTAGGCAGGTATCTTTTAAATGCTGACAGATATTTCTTCTTAAGATTTTTCAGGGAGAGCAGAAAACAAGAAAGTTGTCAGACAGTGCAGTAAACAAGTCAAGTTTGAGACAATTTAATATAGACAGGTAAAGTATATGACTAGAGAATGTTGATGGTGCCATAACAAAATATCCGCATTTTTTATACCTCAGTAATACCTCCATCCCTGACCTTGACTTTGAAGGTAACATTTGCAGACATTTAATGATATCCTCAACAAACCTCCGTTCAGCTTCTTACCGTGAATGATCTGGAAGCAGTTCCATCCACCACAAGTAAATTTTCAGTCATAAAACTAAGACTTGACCAGGTTCCTGTATCATAGTTACAGTCATTAAAGCCCTTTTTCAGCTTAAAACTAAGCCATGACCTTGAACTTAAAAGAGAAAGTCAAATTCTGGATATTTCTTGACATCCTCTGATCCTCAACAAGCTTACTACAAAGTTTCAGCTTTTCTTACCTCGAACAATGTTGAGCTCCAATATAAAGGCCCAGTTCTAACGATTTGACCAACACCAATGTCAATCCCAAGAGGTATTTTAAACTAATATCATTAACAGTGGGGGATGCATGTCATCGCGGAGACCGGATGTGACCTATATTTAATAGGAAGTAGGTCACAGCGACTGGAAATGTTGCACATGAAGTTAGATGCATAGAAGGAACATTCTCTTGAAGTTTGGTGAAAATTCTGTGAGAAAGAAGCTACACACGTCTTAGCGGAGACCGGACGTGACCTATATTTTGCCAAAAGTAGGTCATGTCAACCTGAAATATTGCATATGATGTTAAATGCATACAAGGAACAGTCTAGAAAAGTTTGGTGAAAATCCTGCGAGAAGAAAGCAAGCTTTGTACGTCGTAGTGGAGACTGGAAGTGACATATTTTTCGTCAAAAGTAGGTCACAACAACCCAACATTTTGCGCAACCCGAAATTTTGCATGACATAAGATGAATTAAGGAACATTCTGGTGAAGTTTGGTGAAAATCCTGCAAGAAAAAAGCAAGACACACATGCTGCAGCGGCGACTGGACATGACCTATATTTCATCTAAAGTTGGTCAAAGCAACCCGAAAATGTGCAGGTGATGTTGGATCCATACAAGGAAAATTCTGGTGAGTTTGGTGAAAATCCTCAAGTAAAGAAGAATATATTAAGAAATGAAAACCCGACGCATGGATGAACGAACAAATCAACAGAAGAACTGAAACACATACACCTGGACGACATTGTGTCTGATAAGTCGGTATTCGTAAATCATCTTGACAATAAGTGACTGATGATGACGGACAATGCTGCATCGCATATACTCTGGCTAAGAAACAAAGGAAAGAAAATTACCCTCAACATTCTATTAGGTCAATATAAATACCTTTTTTGAGACTGCTTGTAGCTGAGCAGGTCCACCATAACATTGTATTTTGCATAAGGCATATACACTTGGTAGGTTCTCCACCCACTGGCTGGAGTGCAGCTCCAGGTAACACAGCAAAGTTGATATACCTGGCAATATATGGATAATATACAGGTAACACACACCTGGTAATGTATGGATAATGTACAGGTAACACCTGGCAATGTATGGGTACAGGTAACAACTGGCAAAGTATGGATAATATACAGGTAACACACACCTGGTAATGTATGGATAATGTATAGGTAACACACACCTGGTAATGTATGGATAATGTACAGGTAACACCTGGCAATGTATGGATAATGTACAGGTAACACCTGGCAATGTATGGATATTGTACAGGTAACACACACCTGGTAATGTATGGATAATGTACAGGTAACACCTGGTAATATATGAGTAATGTACAGGTAACACATGGCAATATACGAGTAATGAACATGTAACACACACCTGGCAATATATGGATAATGTATAGGTAACACACACTTGGCAATATATGGATAATGTACAGGTAACACACACCTGGCAATAGATGGATAATGTACAGGTTACACACATCTGCCAATATATGGATAATGTACAGGTAACACAAACCTGGCAATATGTGGATAATGTACAGGTAACACCTGGCAATGTATGGATAATGTACCGGTAACACACACCTGGCAATATATGGGTAATGTACAGGTAACACACACCTGGCAATATATGGATAATGTACAGGTAACACCTGGCAATATATGTATAAGGTACAGGTAACACACACCTGACAATATATGGATAATGAACAGGTAACACACACCTTGCAATACACGGATAATGTACAGGTAACACCTGGCAATTTATGTATAAGGTACAGGTAACACACACCTGGAAATACATGGATAATTTACACGTAATACCTGGCAATATATGTATAAGGTACAGGTAACACCTGGTAATACATGGATAATGCGCAGGTAACCTGGCAACGCAAATGTCCATATTCAGTTACTCGCTTACTTCGAAATTCTGTTTATTTTGAATTCAAATCATGGTCCATTTTTCATTCCCTCTGTTTTTATGTAATTTGACTTCTTTTAGTCACAATTCGATAAGTCAAAATATTCATTTATTAAAAAAAAATCTGGTCCCTAGCGTACATGTTGACTATTAAACACGTATTTATTCAAAGTTCGAATAAATGCAAGCTGTGTTGAAGTGTGAAGCAAACACAAGGTGATAACTGCTGAGACGATTTGAAAAATCAATGTTTGTGACAATGTTTTTAATTCAACACAACACGGACAAAGTGATTCCTATATAGCTGCCACTTCTGAAGCAGACGTACAATAAAAATAAAATATTATACGCAAAAGGGGATCCCTTGGAAGCAACAAACACAAACTAGAAAGAAAAGTAGCAGCTTTTATTTTCATATTGAGTGCTTTATTGAGTCTGTTCCTGAGAAGTAATATATAAAGTGTAACACCTCTCACACCCATTAGCAGCTTAAGCGATATTCTACTTTAGGCCACAAAAAAAAGTTCTGTTGGTCGGTAGGCTTTTTATTTTTTATTTTTTTATTTATTTTTTGTTTCAAAGACATCTTATTTTCCTCCAATAGAATCTTCCGAAATTGGAATCATCCATCATTTATTTTTATATCGGAATAATATTTAACCTTCGAACTTTCAAACACACATAATATTTGTAAGAATCGAGCAGATTTCCTAGGAGAAATGCACTTTGGAAAAAACAGACATGATAATGTTGATTGCAAAAATGGTGGACATTTTTTTGTATATTCCGTGGAAGTGGGTCAAGGTCAAATGCCTTTATACACTATTATTCAATCTTGATTTTGAATAAATAGTTTCATAATAGGTAAATTAAAACTTTTAACTTGTGATTTATATTGTTTTTTCAACATCTCGTGCTTGATTTTCACATGAAAATCAAACTTCAAATAGACCTATACTTAACATATTGTGACAGATATTGGGCAGCACGCACACGCTGAAATAGCTACAACATCTAGCAGCGGGCGCGAGATGGGGTAAATAAAAAACATCTTCCAATTAACTTCATGTGCAATATGTTTTTTTTTATGTTTTGTTTACATTTTTCAATAGTAATTGCTGTCAAAAAGCTTGGGCTACTTTCAGCCATATCGTCATCATGAAAGAGAAACATTTGTCACTAAGCGATGGGACTGATAAAACACTGTCGAATATTCGCGATCATTTTCATCATCATCAAAAAAAAAGATTGCCGATAGCAATAAAAAAATTACAGTCGGCGGCAATAGACTCGGTCAGGTTACCGGAAACAGAACAGTTTTGTTTTTGGCCTTAAAGCCACAAAGAGTGGGCTTGATGATCCCGAAGGACCATTAAGTATTCACATTATACTGATTTGTAGTCTGGGCAACTTTTTACACACAGCACTAAACAAAAGCTAATGTAGAATGTCAATAAATACAGAAAAGCAAACCAAACAAGAGGTCAATGACCTTGAAGCTCTACTGACTGATTTTGATTTCAGGAAGTAGTCGCTACAAATAGTTTTTTTGAAAATTTATTTTTAGCCGTGGCGGCCATCTTGAATTTCCGGCCGACCTGAAATTTGCTAGGATCAATTAGACATCAAGAGCAACATTCCTGTGAAGTTTCATGAAAATCTGTCAAGTGGTTTCAGAGGAGTAGTCGCTACAAGTTTTCATTATATAACTCTATGTAAACAAAGATGGCCGTTGACAGCCATGTTTAACATCGAATCAAAACGATTTTTGACAAGGACCAACATTATGTCATGCTGATCATTTTAGAAAAAGTCCCATATCAATATCACTTATAGTTTTCAAGAAGTAGTCGCTACAAACTTGTATTTTGAAAATCTATTTTTAGCCATGGCAGCCATCTTGAATTTCAGGCCGACCTGAAATTTTGGTAGGATCAATAAGACATCAAAAGCAACATTCGTGTGAAGTTTCATGAAAATCTGTCAATTCGTTTCAGAGGAGTAATCGCTACAAGTTTTCATTATATAACTCTATGTAAACAAAGATGGCCAATGGCAGCCATGTTTAACGCCGAATCAAAATAATGGTCGACTCGGATAACCATCATGTCATGCTGATCATTTTAGAAAAAGTCCCATATCAATATCACTTTTAGTTTTCAAGAAGAAGTCGCTACAAACTTATTTTTTAAAAATCTATTTTTAGCTGTGGCGGCCATCTTAAATTTTTGGTCTATCTGAAATTTTGCTAGGATCAATTAGACATTCAGAGCAACATTCCTGTAAAGTTTCATGAAAATCCGTCAAATAGTTTCAGAGAAGTAGTCGCTACAAGTTTTTACTATATAACTCTATGTAAACAAAGATGGCCGCTGGCAGCCATGTTTAACGTCGAATCAAAACGATTTTTGACAAGGACCAACATCATGTCATGCTGATCATTTTAGTAAAAGTCCCATATCAATATCACTTATAGTTTTCAAGAAGTAGTCGCTACAAACTTGTATTTTGAAAAATTATTTTTAGCCGTGGCGGCCATCTTGAATTTGCGGCCGACCTGAAATTTTGCTAGGATCAATTAGACATCATGAGCAACATTCCTGTGAAGTTTCATAAAAATCCGTCAAGTAGTTTCAGAGGAGTAGTCGCTACAAGTCTTCATTATATAACTCTATGTAAACAAAGATGGCCGCTGGCAGCCATGTTTAACGTCGAATCGAAACGATTTTCGACAAGGACCAACATCATGTCATGCTGATCATTTTAGAAAAAGTCCCATATCAATATCACTTAGAGTTTTCAAGAAGTAGTCGCTACAAACTTTTTTTTAAAAACCTATTTTTAGATTTGGCGGCCATCTTGGATTTCACATCAACATGAATTTTTGTGCTAGGATCAACTAGACTTCATGGGTAACATTTCTGTAAAGTTTCATGAATATCCATTCAGTAGTTCCAGAGGAGAAGTCGCTACAAAAAAAAGTTTACGGACAGACGGACAGACAGACAGACGGACAGACGGACGACGGACGCCGCACCACGGCATAAGCTCTGCTGATCTCTGATCAGTAGAGCTAAAAAAGCAGACCGTGAAACACCGACAGAAACTAGACTTGTAAATTGTTTCATTTCAAAACAATTTCTTACCATCACCATTCTGTCTTTGTACATGTATACGTCTATTTATAGAAACATACTTTTAAAAATATTGTGTCATTGTATACATGCAGTCTTTGAATTAATTTTTTTGTGTCACTAGCCCGAATTTTTATATACTCAATGAAAACCCTTACATTTGCCTTTAGCCCAAATATATCAATTAAAAAAAATTCACTAGCCCGAATGACAGTTTACTAGCCGTGGGCTTCGGACTAGTGGTTTAATTCGAAGACTGTACATGTATGTTTGTGTTATGCTGTCTTTAACATGGTTCATACAGAATTATCATTATGAAATTTAAGGACTTTTTAAGGACTTTTAAGGCCATAATAATCCATTTTTAAGGCCCGGTTAACTGTTATTTTATTACCGGCAATGATTAAAATATCAGTTAATGTTGTTTTTTTGCAGATTTATTTTAAACTACATCAGATATTATTATTCCTCTTGTATAATTAATCGACTGATTATGAAATTCAAGGACCTTTAATGATATTTTGTCAGGTATTATTAAAGGCATGCTGCAGCTGTTGGACAAAGTGAGATTAATAATGTAATTGTAATAACTAGAACTATCACTGAAGGTGATGAATAACCCAACTTAAATTCTAGATCACACAAAGGGCCATAACTCTGTAATAAATTAGGCAATCAACAATGGGTGATGTACAGGACATAAGGTCATCAGTTGTTATGTGTATATGAAGTTTGGGAACAACCCATTCAAAACTGCTTGAGGAATGCAAGTAATAACAAGAGAAATGCCTGTTGGCGTTAACTCCAGGTTTTCCACAATGTGAAAGATGAGCCATTTGAATACTGTATACAGAATTTAGTTCCTTTTCAACATACAGCATTTATGATACAACTTTTTTCAAGTTACGGACAAGCAGGACGTAAACTTAAATAAAATGTGACTAATTATAAAAATATTCAAGGGGGATAATTATGAAAATATTCTGAAACCATTTTTCTATAGTTAATAACAGCGACCTTAACCCCAAACGCAATCCCAAGCTTCCTTTTCATATAAGCTACCTAACCATAAAGTTTCAGGCCAATATTTCATTCCTAACTGAAGTTATTGAGCGGAAACCTTTTTCCTATTTTTGATAACAGTGACCTTGATCTTGAATGGGTTACCCAGTGACCACAAATGCCAAGCTTGCTTTTTATATAAGCTAGCTATCTAGAAAGTTTTATGCCAATATCTCCCTAACTGAAGTTCCTGAACGGAAACCATATTTTGGCGAAAACGCTATCACCGTTTTCTGCCATATGTTAGCGTCTGTTTTTTTTTAATATGACCGGAGAAACAATTTTAGTGCGCCTAACGATGCATACTGGGTTATTCGCAGTATCTCGGGCAGACAGCACATTAAGGTTTTGCATATATAAAGGCTACGCCTAGGTAAATACAAAATCGTTGGTAGGTAAAGTTTAAAGAGGAGAGTTTGCCAAGTTAAAATATGAACATTCGGACGATTCCTAATAACGGGATATTAAATATATGTATGCACATTTTCATGCTATCAATTATAACCTGGGATGAAAATTGAAATTTCATTATGTCCCATTCTCAACGTAAGTTGCCCCCATTCAGACTGGCTAGTAAACTCGCCGGAGTTAAAAATGGCTCTGCCTTTGGGTCTAAGGTTTGTATAAAGAAACTGTACATGTTTAACGTATATTTATATGGGGAAAAGATGTAAGAAGTACTTTGTCTGAATACTTCTGACATAGAGGGGAATTGGTAGTTACGTACTCATCAAATTTGTGTTTGTTGTCTCCCAATGATCAATGAAGATAACCTTGTATAAGCTAGTATAGTAGTCTATCCCCCTTTTCTGTCCACCCATCAATGGGCATTTTTCCTCATATGTGTTCTAATTCTACTTTTCCACACAGTTCATGTCACCATATTCTACCTTCAAATACACAGGTTCTCTGCTGCTGCTTTCAATGCAACACTTTATTCCACACAATTCTTTAATGTGGAATACAGTTGAACCCATTTATTCCAGTCAAAGTTTTTGCCATTCAGTACTTCTGAATTTTGATCTATTTTCAGTACCAGTGACCTTGAACTTTAATCCAGTGACCCCAAATGCAATCCCAAGCTTCCTTTTTATATAAGCTACCTATCCATATAATTTCATGCCAATATCTCATTTCTAACTGAAGTTATCGAAGGAAAACCATTTTTCTGTTTTTAGTAACAGTGAACTTGACCTTGATCCAGTGACCCCAATGCAATCCTAAGCTTGCCTTTTATATAAACCACCTATCCAGAAATGTTCTGCCGATATCTCATTCTTAACTGAAGTTACTGAACAAAAAACTTTTTATTTTTAGTAACAGTGACCTTGACTTTAAACCCATTGCCCCTAAATGCACTCCCCAAGATTCCTCTTCATAAAATCTACCTATCCAGAAACTTTCATGACATTATCTTATTCCTTAATGAAGTTATTGAATGGAAACCATTTTTCTATTTCCAGTAACAGTGACCTTGACCCCAGTGACCCCATGTGCAACCCTAAGCTTCCCCCTTCATATAAGCTAACTATGCAGAAAGTTTCATGCCAATATCTCATTTCTAACTAAAGTTATTGAGCGTAAACGTTGAAATATGAAAAGTAGGGTAAGGTAAATGGAATTAACTTATCAGAAAAAGTTAACCTCACCAAAGTGATGTTTAGGGAAAATAACGCCAAATATGACCTTGACCTATTTTTTGTCATACAACGATGTCAACCAATGTCAACAAAACTATATGACCAAGTATATATCAAAGACATAAAGTAAGGCAATCACATAAAGTTAACTGAGGTTAAGTTACCTAACCAAGGTTAAGTTTGGGGAAAATAACGCAAAATATGACCTTGACTTTGGTAATTTTTGGCGTTCAATGATGTACACTAATGCCAACAATACATATGATCAAGTATCAAACAAAGAAATTAAAGTTATCAGAAAAAGTAAACTGAGGTTAACTTACTTAACCAGTGATGCTTAGGGAAAATAACGCAAAATATGACCTTGACATAGCTATTTTTTGTCATTCAGCGATGTTCACCAATGTCAACAATACATATGACCAAAGATCAAAGACATAAAGTGAGGCAATCACATAAAGTTAACTGAGGTTAATTTACCTAACCAAGGTTAAGTTACCTTTAGAACCAAGGTTAAGTTACCTAACCAAGGTTAAGTTTGGGGAAAACAAGACACTCCAGTATTGCATGGCAATACATGATGTCCCCTACCAGTCAGATGTTTGACAGTAAACGTTTTTTGTTGGCGCAGACCAAACAAAAGGCTATGATTCAGACAAATAACAAAGGCATGCTACATTTCGCAACCTTAACATAAGGCTATGATTCAGACAAATAACAAAGGCATGCTACATTTCGCAACCTTAACATAAGGCTATGATTCAGACAAATAACAAAGGCATGCTACATTTCGCAACCTTAACATAAGGCTATGATTCAGACAAATAACAAAGGCATGCTACATTTCGCAACCTTAACATAAGGCTATGATTCAGACAAATAACAAAGGCATGCTACATTTCGCAACCTTAACATAAGGCTATGATTCAGACAAATAACAAAGGCATGCTACATTTCGCAACCTTAACATAAGGCTATGATTCAGACAAATAACAAAGGCATGCTACATTTCGCAACCTTAACATAAGGCTATGATTCAGACAAATAACAAAGGCATGCTACATTTCGCAACCTTAACATAAGGCTATGATTCAGACAAATAACAAAGGCATGCTACATTTCGCAACCTTAACATAAGGCTATGATTCAGACAAATAACAAAGGCATGCTACATTTCGCACCTTAACATAAGGCTATGATTCAGACAAATAACAAAGGCATGCTACATTTCGCAACATTAACATAAGGCTATGATTCAGACAAATAACAAAGGCATGCTACATTTCGCAACCTTAACGAAACAAGAATGAGTACATAATCCTCCTTACAAATTCGTAAAAGATATACCTCACTTTTTTTTTCATTTCTTTTTAATCCAGGAAGTTTACAAACATATTACAAATATAATACAACAAGTAATTCAGCTGTATAACTAACGACTGAATTCTGTTACAATAACAACCATAATTTTGGCTACATCATCAATTAAAATTGTGTGCAAAATCTCCATATGCTCTCTAGCTATGTACGTCTTATGACAGTATCTTCTACAGTATTAAAGATATAGCATGATCCTATTTTGTGTGCATGTTTTTTACAATTTTTTTGCCATAGCAACCACAATTTTGGCCATATCAAAAATTAAACAAGCCAATTCGATGAATTGATATCCCCCGCTGAATGATGTATTATCCTCGATATAAATCATGACCATGAGCCTTCATAAATTCGAATATCTACTACATACATGCCAAATCTCCCGCATTCTCCGGGAGTCTCCCGGATTTGCCTTTGATCTCCCGATCACACGGAAGCCGCTCCAAACCTCCCGGAAATCAATTATTTGCCTAGTATAGTTGATTGTTTCCAATTTGCAATACACAGCATGTATTCAATGAGGTTATAATTGTCGCTTGTCTAATCGGTCAAGGCGGGGTTACGATAATGCAACCAACCAATGAAATCGCATCTAGCATCTCGTGGCACAAGACGAGATTTATTGAAAGATGGCCGTGTAAACAAACCAGGCAGGCTCAACAAATTGGACAAATTACGATAATTAACACGTTATGAAAACATTTGAAGTAGGTACATTATTAAATGAAGATTATATGTGCGATGCCGACAATTAGGGTTAACTACACCAATCACCAGGGGTTGATTGCATCAGCTTGTTTTATTCTAAGTTGAGAAGGATTTTGCCGACAATCGCGACATTCGGTAAATTTAACCATGTTTTGTCAATTTATTTCGTTCTTTATAAATTAAGTGTTAATTGATTTTAGTTGCACTACAGTGCATGTCAGGCCATATATAGTTGAATTTTAAGCATGTTCTGTCTCAAACTTGTTTCGTCGTACGTACAAGCACCATGTCTAAACGTCTTTTTAATTTGTCCGGAAATATGACGCCGTCGAAAAAGAAGAAATATGAATGCAAGTTCACATTACAAGTTCAATGCTTCTTGGATTACGGAGTTTAAATGTGTCGGAAAAAGTGAAAAGGGGGATAGTTTCGTCTATTGTGTGACATGCAATTCTCATTTGAACATTGCCAGTGGGGGGAAAAATGACATCACCAGACATACCAAAATTATTAAAAATTGATAGTTTATGCATATACTGTTATTTGTTTTCATCTACTTCATTATCACTATAATGAAATACAAAATAAAATTATAAAGTAACAGTTGTCAACATTTATATAAAATATTTGAAAAAATGTGACGGTTTCACGGCTTTTTGCAAATCTCCCTGATTTTGATCAAATCTCCCTGATTTGGAAGTCCAATCTCCCTGATGTGATGCCGGAAAATTTGGCATGTATGCTACTAGATAATATTTTGAAATTCATCACCACAGTAAATTTGAAAAAAAAGATGTACCACTTTAAGGCACTGACACTAAAGGGCTGGACTGGGTGTAATATTAGCATGTGTGTATACTATAGTAATAAAATTAATGTAATATACAAGAAATGTAGAACTGTATATCAATGATTACTTTTTAATTACCTCAACATGTGATATTTATCAATCTGATTACTTCATCTCAGTACTAGGCTACTATCAGATGATCTTGTTATTTCATGGGGAGGGATGTATTTGGCTCAAGTTTGGCTAGCTTTAAAATAAATCAAACTTTCATTAATATAAACACTCAAACCAAGTTTGACATGTGACCCAGGGGCAGAGCCAAATTTGACCCCAGTGTCACCATTTGAACAAACTTGGTAGAGGACCATAAGCTGAGTGTAAATACAAAATATTAAACTGTTGGCTCTTGTAGTTTCAGAGAAGAAGATTTTTTAAGTTTTTTCCTATACAAGTCTATGTAAAACATGTGACCCCTGAGGTGGGGCCAAATTTGACCCCAGGGTCACCATTCAAACAAACTTGGTAGAGGATCATAAGCTGAGTGTCACCTTTTGAACAAAACTGATAGAGGATCCATAAGCTAATAATAAATAAAAAAGATTAAACCTTTATCTCTTGTAGTTTCAGAGAAGATTTTTGAAGTTCTTCCCTGTAACTCTACGTAAAACTGATCCAACAAGGGCCCTAAACTCCCCATTAAAGAAAAAATGAACCCATGAACCAAAAGGCTTCTTGTGAGAAAAGAAATACATATTAAAACTAAAAATAAAAAAAAAATAAAAAAAATAATAAAAAAACAAGAGGTCAATGACCTTGAAGCTCTACTGATAGATTTTTGATAGCTAGGTCAACATTCCTGTGAAGTTTCATGAAAATCCATCAAGTAGTTTCATAGGAGTAGTCGCTACAAGTTTTCATTATATAACTCTATGTAAACAAAGATGGCCACTGGCGGACATGTTTAATGTCAAATCAAAATAATTTTTGACAAGGATCAACATCATGTCATACTGATCATTTCAGAAAATATCACTTATAGTTTTCAAGTAGTAGTCGCTACAAACTTGTATTTTGAAAATCTATTTTTAGCCATGGTGGCCATCTTGAATTTCCGGCCGACCTGAAATTTTGCTAGGATCAATTAGACATCAAGAGCAACATTCCTGTAAAGTTTCATGAAAATCTGTGGAGTAGTTACAGAGGAGTAGTGGTTACAAGTTTTTACTATATAACTCTATGTAAACAAAGATGGCCACTGACAGCCATGTTTAACATCGAATCAAAACGATTTTCGACAAGAACCAACATCATGACATGCTGATCATTTTAGAAAAAGTCCCATATCAATATCACTTATAGTTTTCAAGAAGTAGTTGCCATGAACTTGTTTTTTGAACATCTATTTTTAGCCATGGCGGCCATCTTGAATTTCCGGCCAACCTGAAGTTTTGCTAGGATCAATTAGACATCAAGAGCAACATTCGTGTGAAGTTTCATGAAAATCCGTCAAGTAGTTTCAGAGGAGTAGTCACTAAAAGTTTTCATTATATAACTCTATGTAAACAAAGATGGCCGCTGGCAGCCATGTTTAACGTCGAATCAAAATAATTTTCGACAAGGATCAACATCATGTCATACTGATCATTTTAGGAAAAGACACACATCAATATCACTTATAGTTTTCAAGAAGTAGTCGCTACAAACTTGTATTTTGAAAAATTATTTTTAGCCGTGAATGGCCATCTTGAATTTCCGGCCGACCGGAAATTTTGCTAGGATCATTTAGACATCAAGAGCAACATTCCTGTGAAGTTTCATGCAAATCCGTCGATTAGTTTCAGAGGAGTAGTCGCTACAAGTTTTTACTAAATAACTCTATGTAAATAAAGATGGCCACTGGCAGCCATGTTTAACGTCGAATCAAAACGATTTTCGACAAGGACCAACATCATGTCATGCTGATCATTTTAGAAAAAGTCCCATATCAATATCACTTAGAGTTTTCAAGAAGTAGTCGCTACAAATTTACTCTTTAAACAAGAGGTCAATACCCTTGAAGCTCTACCGATTGATTTTGATTTCAGGCAGTAGTCGCTACAGACTTGTTTTTTGAAAATCTATTTTAACCGTGGCGGTCATCTTGAATTTCCGGCTGACCTGAAATTTTGCTAGGATCAATTAGACATTAAGAGCAACATTCCTGTGAAGTTTCATGAAAATCCGTCAAGTAGTTTCAGAGGAGTAGTCGCTACAATTTTTCATTATATAACTCTATGTAAACAAAGATGGCCGCTGGTAGCCATGTTTAACGTCAAATCAAAACGATTTTCGACAAGGACCAACATCATGTCATACTGATCATTTTAGAAAAAGTCCCATATCAATATCTCTTATAGTTTTGAAGAAGTAGTCGCTACAAACTTATTTATTTTAAATCTATTTTCAGCTGTGGCGGCCATCTTGAATTTCCGGCCGACCTGACATTTTTCTAGGATCAACTAGACATCAAGAGCAACATTCCTGTGAAGTTTCATGAACATCCGTCAAGTAGTTTCAGAGAAGTAGTCGCTACAAGTTTTTACTATATAACTCTATGTAACCAAAGATGGCCACTGGCAGCCATGTTTAACGTCGAATCAAAATAATTTTCCACAAGGATCAACATCATGTCATGCTGATCATTTTAGAAAAAGGCCCATATCAATATCACTTATAGTTTTCAAGAAGTAGTCGCTACAAACATATTTTTTAAAAATCTATTTTTAGCTGTGACGGCCATCTTGAATTTCTGGCAGATCTGAAATTTTGCTAGGATCAATTAGACATCAAGAGCAACATTCCTGTAAAGTTTCATGACAATCCGTCAAGTAGTTTCAGAGGAGTAGTCGCTACAAGTTTTTACTATATAACTCTATGTAAACAAAGATGGCCGCTGGCAGCCATGTTTAACGTTGAATCAAAACGATTTTTGACAAGGATCAACATCATGTCATGCTGATCATTTTAGAAAAAGTCCCATATCAATATCACTTACAGTTTTCAAGAAGTAGTCGCTACAAACTTGTATTTTAAAACTCTATTTTTAGCTTTGGCCGCCATCTTGGATTTCACATCAACATGAATTTTTGCTAGGATCAACTAGACTTTATGGGCAACATTTCTGTAAAGTTTCATGAATATCCATCCAGTAGTTTCAGAGGAGTTGTCGCTACAAATAAAAGTTTACGGACAGACGGACGACGGACGCCGCACCATGGCATAAGCTCTGCTGATCTCTGATCAGTAGAGCTAAAAATAATAATATTAATTTAAAAAAATAATTAAACAAATAAAAGTTTGGTAACGATCGGATGAAAAAAGAAAAATGAAGGCCCTCTCGTCTTAACGAGGCAAAATATAGCGTTTTGAACTAAATCAAGGGCCATAACTAAGTTGTTACTGGTCCAATATGTTTGGTTTTCGAACTTGTCCGAGCTTTCATTTATATTAACAGTCTGATAGTTTGGTAAAGATCGGATGAACAATGAAGCCCCTATCGTCTTAATGAGGCGAATTATAGCTTTTTTAACTAAATCAAGCGCCATAACTCCGCTGTTACTGGTCCGATTTGGCTAGTTTTCGAACTTGCTCAAGCTTTCATTGATATTAACAATCTGATAAAGTTTGGTAAAGATCAGATGAACAATAAAGACCCTATCGTCTTAACAAGGCAAAATATAGCATTTTTAACTAAATCAAGGGCCATAACTCCACTCTTTCTACTCCAATATGGCTGGTTTTCGAATTTGTCCGAGCTTTCATTGATAATAATAATCTGATAAAGTTTGGTAAAGATCGGATGAACAATGAAGCCCCTAGCGTCTTAACGAGGCAAAATATAGCATTTTTAACTAAATCAAGGGCCATAACTCCGCTGTTACTAGTCTGATATGGCTTGTTTTCAAACTTGTCCGAGCTTTCATTGATATTAACAATGTGGTACAGTTTGGTAAAGATATGATGAAAAACGAAGGCCCTATCATCTTAACGAGGCAAAATATAGCAATATAGCGTTTTGAACTAAATCAAGGGCCATAACTAAGCTGTTACTGGTCCGATATGTTTGGTTTTCGAACTTGTCCGAGGTTTCATTTATATTAACAGTCTGATAAAGTTTGGTAAAGATCAGATGAACAATGAAGCCCCTATCGTCTTAATGAGGCGAATTATAGCATTTTTAACTAAATCAAGGGCCATAACTCCGCTGTTACTGGTCCGATATGGCTAGTTTTCGAACTTGCTCGAGCTTTCATTTATATTAACAATCTGATAAAGTTTGGTAAAGTTCAGATGAACAATGAAGACCCTATCGTCTTAACGAGGCAAAATATAGCATTTTTAACTAAATCAAGGGCCACAACTCCGCTGTTACTGGTCCAATATGGTTGGTTTTCGAACTTGTTCGAGCTTTCAATGACATTAACAATCTGATAAAGTTTGATAAAGATCGGATAAACAATGAAGCCTTATCGTCTTAACGAGGCAAAATATAGCATTTTTAACTAAATCAAGGGCCATAACTCCGCTCTTTCTACTCCGATATGGCTGGTTTTCGAATTTGTCCATGCTTTCATTGATATTAACAATCTGATAAAGTTTGGTAAAGATCGGATGAACAATGAAACCCCTAGCGTCTTAACGAGGCAAAATATAGCATTTTTAACTAAATCAAGGGCCATAACTCCACTGTTACTAGTCTGATATGGCTGGTTTTCAAACTTGTCCGAGCTTTTATTGATATTAACAATGTGGTAAAATTTGGTAAAGATATGATGAAAAACGAAGGCCCTATCATCTTAACTAGGCAAAATATAGCAATATATCAACTAAATCAAGGACCATAACTCTGGTGTAACTGGTCCGATCTGGCTGGTTTTCGAACGTCTCCGAGCTTTCATTGATAACAACCTGTTAAAGTTTGGTAAAGATCAGATGAAAAATGAAGGCCCTATCGTCTTAACGAGACAAAAATTAACAACAGACGACGGACGACGGACAACTCGGCATCCCATAAGCTATTGTGGCCTTCGGCCAGTAGAGCTAAAAAATTAACAAACTTAACCCATCAACCAAGGTTTCGTATAAAAAAATATATATATGCCTCCAGTGATATTTGAACCCACGACCCCTTGAGTTTGCAGTGTACGTTACCAAATATTGAAAAAGGGCCATAACTCCGGTGTTATTAGTTCAATCTGGCTGGTTCTCAAACTCGTTAGAGCTTTCATTGACATCACCAATCTGGCTAAGTTTGGGAAAGATCAAATACAAAATGAAGGCGCTAGAGTGTTCACAAGGCTGAAAATGGCATATTTCAATAATTCAAGGGCAAATAACTCTGGTGTTCCAGGTCCGATATAGCTGGTTTTTGAACTTGTCCAAGCTTTCATTGATATAAACCATCTCTTAAAGTTTGGTAAAGATTGGATACAAAATGAAGGCCCTATCGTCTTAATGAGGCAAAATATAGCATTTTAAACTAAATCAAGTGCCATAACTCTGCTGTTATTTGTTCGATCTGGCAGATTTTCGAACTTTTCCGAGCTTTTATTGATATTAACAATCTGGTAAAGTTTCGTAAAGACCGGATGAAAAATGAAGGCCCTATCGTCTTCTTAACGAGGCAAAATATAGCATTTTTAATAAAATCAAAGGACATAACTTCACTGTTACTGGTCCGATCTGGCTGGTTTTCGTACTTGTCCGAGATTTCACCAATATTAACAATCTGGTAAAGATTGGTACATATTGGATGAAAACTAAAGGCCCTGTCGTCTTATCGAGGCAAAATATAGCATTTTTAACTAAATCAAGGGCCATAACTCCGCAGTTACTGATCCGATCCGGCTGGTTTTCGAACTTGTCCGAGCTTTCACCAATATGAACAATCTGGTAAAGTTTGGTAAAGATGGGATGAAGAATGAATGCCCTATTGTCTTAACGAGGCAAAATATAGCATTTTTAACTAAATCAAGGTCCTTAACTCCGCTGTTACTGGTCCTTATCTGGCTGGTTTTCGAACTTGTCCGAGCATTCATTGATATTAACAATCTGGTAAAGTTTGGTAAAGATCGGATGAAAATGAAGGCCATATCGTCTTAACGAGGAAAAATATAGTGTTTTGAACTAAATCAAGGGCATTAACTCCGCTGTTATTGGTCCGATATGAATGGTTTTCGAACTTGTCCGAGCTTTCATTGATATTAACAATCTGATAACGTTTGATAAAGATCGGATGAACAATGAAGCCCCTATCGTCTTAACAAGGCAAAATATAGAATTTTTAATTAAATCAAGGGAGATAACTTCGCTGTTCCTAATCCAATCTAGCTGGTTTTAGTACTTGTTCGAGATTTCACCAATATTAACAATCTGGTAAAGTTTGGTACATATTGGATGAAAACTAAAGACCCTGTTGTCTTATCGAGGCAAAATATAGCATTTTTAACTAAATCAAGGGCCATAACTCCGCAGTTACTGGTCCGATCCGGCTGGTTTTCGAACTTGTCCAAGTGTTCATTTATATTAACAATCTGGTAAAGTTTGGTAAAGATGGGATGAAAAATGAAGGCCATATCGTCTTAACGAGACAAAAATTAACAACAGATGACGGATGACGGACAACTCGGCATCTCATAAGCTATGGTGGCCTTCGGCCAGTAGAGCTAAAAAATTAACAAACTGAACCCATCAACCAAGGTTTCGTATAAAAAAAAATATATATGCCTCCAGTGATATTTGAACCCACGACCCCTTGAGTTTGCAGTGTACGTTACCAAATATTGAAAAAGGGCCATAACTCCGGTGTTATTAGTTCGATCTGGCTGGTTCTCAAACTCGTTAGAGCTTTCATTGACATCACCAATCTGGCTAAGTTTGGGAAAGATCAAATACAAAATGAAGGCGCTAGAGTGTTCACAAGGCTGAAAATGGCATATTTCAATAATTCAAGGGCAAATAACTCTGGTGTTCCAGGTCCGATATAGCTGGTTTTTGAACTTGTCCAAGCTTTCATTGATATAAACCATCTCTTAAAGTTTGGTAAAGATTGGATACAAAATGAAGGCCCTATCGTCTTAATGAGGCAATATATAGCATTTTAAACTAAATCAAGTGCCATAACTCTGCTGTTATTTGTTCGATCTGGCAGATTTTCGAACTTTTCCGAGCTTTTATTGATATTAACAATCTGGTAAAGTTTCGTAAAGACCCGATGAAAAATGAAGGCCCTATAGTCTTCTTAACGAGGCAAAATATAGCATTTTTAATAAAATCAAAGGACATAACTTCACTGTTACTGGTCCGATCTGGCTGGTTTTCGTACTTGTCCGAGATTTCACCAATATTAACAATCTGGTAAAGATTGGTACATATTGGATGAAAACTAAAGGCCCTGTCGTCTTATCGAGGCAAAATATAGCATTTTTAACTAAATCAAGAGCCATAACTCCGCAGTTACTGGTCCGATCCGGCTGGTTTTCGAACTTGTCCGAGCTTTCACCAATATGAACAATCTGGTAAAGTTTGGTAAAGATGGGATGAAGAATGAATGCCCTATTGTCTTAACGAGGCAAAATATAGCATTTTTAACTAAATCAAGGTCCTTAACTCCGCTGTTACTGGTCCTTATCTGGCTGGTTTTCGAACTTGTCCGAGCATTCATTGATATTAACAATCTGGTAAAATTTGGTAAAGATCGGATGAAAATGAAGGCCATATCGTCTTAACGAGGAACAAGAGGCCCAAGAGGGCCTGTGGACGCTCTACTGGCTAACATGGCTCTTATAACATCAATGAAGTTAGTGACTGTCATTTACGTTTTTTTGGAAGTTTCGGGCAAAAAACAGCTTCTGAACTAAATCAAGGGCCAGAACTAAAGAATCTGTTAAAGTTCGGTAAAGATCAGATGAAAAACGAAGGCCCTACCGTATTAACAAAGCAAAATATAGCATTTTTAACTAAATCAAGAGCCATAACTCCTCTGTTACTGGTCCGACTGGTCCAACATAGAGCTAAAAAAAAAAAAAAAAAATTGAAAAAAATTAAAAGCAAAAATTAAAAAAAATATATAAAAAAAAAAAAAAAAAAAAAAATTCAATTAAAAAATTAAAAAATTCAATTAAATAATTAAAAAAAAATAAATTATTCAATAAAAGAAAAAGAAAAAGAAATTAATAATTTAAAAAAAATTAATTAAAAAAAAAAAAAGTTTGGTATTGATCGGATGAGAAATCGAAGGAGCAGAGAAAAATACTAAATATTTCTCAAATTTAGAAAAGAAAAGATCGGAGAGAAAAACTATTACACGATTATTAATAAATGGTAACGAAATCAAACATCAAAAAGATATAATTGCAGAAACAAAATTATATTACGAAAAACTATACAAAAAAGTTAACCCAATGGATTCTAATCACGATTTTTTTCCTAATATAAATGTTCCGAAACTAAACGAAGAACAGAAGCATAATCTTGAAGGAAACCTTAATGAATACGAATGTACAATGGCACTTAAAGATATGAAAAACAATAAAAGTCCTGGCTCAGATGGTTTAACCACTGAATTCTATAAAATATTTTGGAATGATTTAAAACTCTTCTACTTGAATTCGATAAACTATTCATTTGACAACGGTAACTTAACTACGCTACAAAAACAAGGTATAATAACGCTCTTACCAAAAAAGGATAAGGAACTTACAACACTTAATAACTGGAGACCAATAACTTTATTAAATATTGACTATAAAATCGCTACAAAAACAATCGCAAATAGAATTAAAAGTGTTATTCCACATATAATTAATGCATCACAGACCGGTTTTATAAAGGGGAGATATTTAGGGGAAAATGTAAGACTTTTATTTGATGTCAGGGATTATCTTAACGACAACGAAAGTCCAGGTTTACTTTTTTTCGCAGACTTTGAAAAGGCATTTGATAGTATAGATCATGATTTTATTTTTACATGTTTGAAATATTTTAACTTTGGTGATTCAATAATAAATTGGATAAAACTATTTTATCATGATATACAAAGTTCTGTATCAAATAATGGACATATATCTGAATTCTTTAATGTACAAAGAGGAGTTAGACAAGGATGCCCACTGTCACAAATTTTGTTTATTATTGCTATTGAAATTTTATCGAATGCTGTAAAACTTGAGAAAAACATTAAGGGGATAGTTATAGCCGAAGAAGAAATTAAAAAATCATTTTTCGCCGACGATGCAACGTTTATGATAGATGGTTCACAAAAATCATTTGAAACGCTTGTTAACATTATTGAACAATTTCGAAATATATCTGGGTTAAAATTAAATACAGATAAAACAACTATTTTAAGAACTGGAAGCCTTAAAGATACAAAAATTGAATACTGTAAAAACAAAAAATTTCGATGGACATTAGATAAAGCAGTTACCTTAGGGATGGTTTTCACAAATAATAGAAATAAATTACATGAACTCAACTTAAATACACAAAT
Source organism: Cyrtodaria siliqua (assembly GCA_037043455.1). Taxonomy (NCBI): domain Eukaryota; kingdom Metazoa; phylum Mollusca; class Bivalvia; order Adapedonta; family Hiatellidae; genus Cyrtodaria; species Cyrtodaria siliqua. Next base: position 46,927 of record JAWPHD010002115.1, on the reverse strand, counting down.
TGATGAATTTTATACGTGTTTAAATAAATGGAAAAAACATGATTTATCATTGATAGGTAAGATCACAGTGATCAAAAGTTTTGCGCTTCCAAAACTTATATACCCGTTAACAGTACTAGAAAACCCTAAAAAGGAGATTATCAAACAAATAACAAAACATATGTATGAATTCCTATGGAATGAGAAACCTGATAAAATAGGAAGAAAAACTTTAATACAGGAATACGAAAAAGGAGGGCTTAAAATGATAAACTTGGAAGTGTATATAAATTCTTTAAAGTGTAGCTGGATTAGGCGAATATTAGACCAAAATAATAACGGATTATGGAAACGTCCCTACGCAAAAGAACTAAATAAAACAGGTGGAAGTGCGTTTTTCGAATGCAATCTTAATAGTAAAGACGTAAATACCATTGGCATAAAAAATGTGTTTTTGAAAGAAATTATTGAAAGTTGGTCAAAAGTAAATTTTACGAAGGATATAGAATATATTTCCAAACAGATTATCTGGAACAACTCTTCATTAAAACACAAGAAAAAAGTAATCTATATTAAAGAATGGGATAATTTAGGATTGAAATATATTGAACAACTATACGATTATCGAGTCAAGAGATTTTTTACATTTACAGAGTTTAAACAAATATTCGGAGTCAGAAATAGTGCCTTTCTACAATACCATACGTTAATTAACAGCATTCCAAACGAATGGAAAACGTTACTCCAAGAAGAACAAATAAATGTAACAAATAGCAAAAATGTTCTGATAAAGAGTTTTCTAAAGAGTAAAATGCCAAATAAACTCCTTACTAAATTACTGATAGAAAAAGAGACACATAACAATACTGTGAAACCACAAGTAAAGTGGGAAGGCATTCTCGGAGATCTAGATTGGAAAAACATTTATGTTTCATCATTCAAAAGTACAATTGACACAAAACTACGTACATTCCAATATAAATATATCATGAGAATCATACCATGTAATAAGTTACTGTATAAATGTAAACTAGTTAGTTCTAGTTTATGTGATTTTTGTGAAATGCATGTAGAATCTCTCATACACTTATTTTGGGAATGTCCAATTATTCAACAATTTTGGACGAGTTTACAAATATTTCTCCATGGTAAAAGTTTGGATGTAAATTTTGATCTAAAAACAATATCATTTTGTATAAGTAAAAACACAAATAATAGCAGTATTGTCAACTTTATTATACTTATAGCAAAATATTTTATTTTTATAAACAAATGCAGGAAAGCCATCCCGGAGTTTAATTGTTTTATACAATATTTAAAAAAAAGAAAGGACATAGAACAGAACATTGCAGCATTCAAAGATAAAATTGAACAACACAACAAGAAATGGGAAAAGTTTAACGCATAAGGGAAACTAGATGGTGACCGAGATATACAATAAAATAATCAACGTATATAATTAAAACTGTATACAACAATACAACGACATCATTGACTCTAACACTCCAATACTCCTGTTCCTACTATCTGTCAAATCTTTCTATGTCTGCTAATTCTAAATTCTTCTAAAAGTTTCTTTTAGGGCATACATGTATTATACGATGTTGCATCAATGTAACACATTGCTATACAACTGTACGTTAAAGTTCATATATGCTTGTAACATTTTGTAATATATTATGCATTGAGAGAAATAAAATATTAAAAACGAAATGAAGGCCCTCTCGTCTTAACGAGGCAAAATATAGCGTTTTGAACTAAATCAAGGGCCATAACTAAGCTGTTACTGGTCCGATATGTTTGGTTTTCGAACTTGTCTGAGCTTTCATTGATTTTAACAAACCGATAAAGTTTGGTAAAGATCAAATGAACAATGAAGCCCCTATCGTCTTAACGAGGCAAAATATAGCATTTTTAAACTAAATCAAGCCCCACAACTCCGCTGTTTCTTGTTTGAAATGGCTGGTTTTCAAACTTGTTCGAGCTTTCAATGACATAAACAAGCTGATAAAGTTTGGTAAAAATCGGATGAACAATGAAGCCCCTATCATCTTAACAAGGCAAAATATAGCATTTTTAACTAAATCAAGGGCCACAACTCCACTGTTACTGGTCCGATATGGCTGGTTTTCTAACTTATTTGAGCTTTCAACGACATTAACAATCTGATAAAGTTTGGTAAAGATCAGATGAACAATGAAGCCCCTATCGCGTTAACGAGGCAAAATATAGCATTTTTAACTAAATCAAGGGCCATAACTCCACTGTTACTATTCCGATATGGCTGGTTTTCGAACTTGTCCGAGCTTTCATCGAAATTAACAATCTGATAAAGTTTGATAAAGATCGGATGAGCAATAAAGCCATTAGCGTCTTAACGAGGCAAAATATAGCATTTTTAACTAAATCAAGGGCCATAACTCCGCTGTTACTAGTCCGATATGGCTGGTTTTCGAACTTGTCCGAGCTTTCATTGATATTAACAATGTGGTAAAGTTTGGTAAAGATAGGATGAAAAACGAAGGCCCTATCATCTTAACGAGGCAAAATATAGCAATATAGCATTTTTAACTAAATCAAGGACCATAACTCTGGTGTTATTGGTCCGATCTGGCTGGTTTTCGAACTTGTCCGAGCTTTCATTGATATTAACAATGTGGTAAAGTTTGGAAAAGATAGGTTGAAAAATGAAAGCCCTATCGTCTTAACGAGGCAAAATATAGCAATATAGCATTTTTAACTAAATCAAGGGCCATAACTCCGCTAAAACTTGGCCAATCTGGCTGGTTTTCGAACTCATCCGAGCTTTTATTGATATTAACAACCTCTTAAAGTTTGGTAAAGATTGGATGAAAAATGAAGGCCCTATCGTCTTAACGAGACAAAAGTTAACAACGGACGGACGACGGACGACGGACGGACGACGGACAACTCGGCATCCCATAAGCTCTGCTGGCCTTCGGCCAGTAGAGCTAAAAATATAGTGTTTTGAACTAAATCAAGGGCATTAACTCCGCTGTTATTGGTCCGATATGAATGGTTTTCGAACTTGTCCGAGCTTTCATTGATATTAACAATCTGATAACGTTTGATAAAGATCGGATGAACAATGAAGCCCCTATTGTCTTAACAAGGCAAAATATAGCATTTTTAATTAAATCAAGGGAGATAACTTCGCTGTTCCTGGTCCAATCTAGCTGGTTTTAGAACTTGTTCGAGATTTCACCAATATTAACAATCTGGTAAAGTTTGGTACATATTGGATGAAAACTAAAGACCCTGTCGTCTTATCGAGGCATAATATAGCATTTTTAACTAAATCAAGGGCCATAACTCCGCAGTTACTGGTCCGATCTGGCTGGTTTTCGAACTTGTCCAAGTGTTCATTTATATTAACAATCTGGTAAAGTTTGGTAAAGATGGGATGAAGACTGAATGCCCTATTGTCTTAATGAGGCAAAATATAGCATTTTTAACTAAATCAAGGTCCTTAACTCCACTGTTACTGGTCCTTATCTGGCCGTTTTTCGAACTTGTCCGAGCATTCATTGATATTAACAATCTGGTAAAGTTTGGTAAAGATCGGATGAAAAATGAAGGCCCTATCGTCTTAACGAGACAAAAGTTAACGACGGACGGACAACTCGGCATCCCATAAGCTCTGCTGGCCTTTGGCCAGTAGAGCTAAAAACTGATAATACCATATGTACACAAAGTCATGCATGATAAAAACAATTGAAGAATTAAATATGTTTGATTCTCTATCCATTAACTTTCAGATACCGTCTTGACGTAAGTTGTGGTCTTTTGTTTCAGTAATACAGAAATTATCAGAACAAAAATGTGTGCTTGTAAGATAAAATGATGACTGCAATAACCTTAAACATTCAGAACATATTTGGAGATAATAACTGCAAATATCGGATTGCAAGTATGATGTAATTAAATCTTAACTTAATAACATAGAGTTGCATGACAGATATCATCTGACACAATTATAGGACGCCTTATGAAATGTTAAACCATCTGAAATATTAAATGTGTGCTCCTAAGATAGAATGATGACTGCAATAACCTTAAACATTCAGAACATATTTGGAGATAATAACTGCAAATATCGGATTGCAAGTATGATGTAATTAAATCTTAACTTAATAACATAGAGTTGCATGACAGATATCATCTGACACAATTATAGGACGCCTTATGAAATGTTAAACCATCTGAAATATTAAATGTGTGCTCCTAAGATAGAATGATGACTGCAATAACAACTGCAAATATCGGATTGCAAGTATGATGTAATTAAATCTTAACTTAATAACATAGAGTTGCATGACAGATATCATCTGACACAATTATAGGACGCCTTATGAAATGTTAAACCACCTGAAATATTGGAAATCTGCCCTACATCTATCTTCCCAACTGCATGTTATTGTATTACACTACATGTTCAACAATAAACACACAACTAAGATATATATTCCCTTCCATATAGCAATGAGACAGAAGAACACAATACAATAGCAAATAATTTGAGGATTTGGGAAAAGTGTGTGTGTTAGTAAATGAGCCGACAGATGATTCTTGACCGAGGTATTTTGCATATGTCAGTTTGGTATTTAAATATGTGCATGTACTTACATAAACATATTGTTTAAAATTTTTAAGTATAAGAAAGTATGGAAAGCCGTTTGGTTTTTAGCGGGGGTCCCAAACGGCTTTCCATAAAGAAAGACAATTTAACAACACTGCTTAAAATCAAAATAATCTTTGACAAAACATGTGTTTTACACTTTATCATAGAGTTATTACCGAAATCACTTGAGATTGCACAACGTGTACGTTTGGACCAAGTTTTGTTCCCCTGTGAGCATACTGGTAATTGTTTCGCAAACAAATATGACCAATGACAGATAGACTCGTTACGAAAACCATGCTGTATTACTGCGATACGACAACTTTTGGATTTTTTCTTCAGATGGCGGGAGGTATACAGTACTGGTTTTACCTAGTAAACAATACGTTGATCTGCCTCTACCACAAAAACATTGACCGTCATATATGGCCTAACATGTGCTAAAATTGACGTAAAACACCATTCAACCAAAACAAAACCAAGATATCCGGATAGACGGACGGATGGACAGACAGAGACATGGACCTCTCACTGGTCATTGTGCGAAGTTTCATTGCAGTTCCATTAGTAGTTTTTAAGTTATTCTCCGCACAAGAATTATAACTTTACAAAGGGCAATAACTATAGTGAATGACGATAGAGTTGTGGTACTTTGTCCCATTGTTACCCTCTATCATTGTATGAAGTCTAATTGCTGTCCCTTAAGTAGTTTTTGAGTTATGTCCGGACAAGATCAACAAATCGGCAACTATATCATAAACATGAGTTGGCTCAGGTTCTTGACATGATCAGAACACTGTATTGCAAAGTTGAAACGCTTAACCATGTAGACAAAATTCCTATCTAAAACTATTGATAAACACCATCTGCATTTTCCCAAAAAAACACACCATTAAAACAACCATACCATTAAACAATCAAACCACTAAACAATCATACCATTAAACAATCATACCATTAACTAACACAGTAAGCAAACATATCATTAAGCAAGCATACCATTAAACAGCCACATCATTAAAGAATCATACCATTAAAATATGTTACCATTAAACAGTCATATAAAAATCATACCATTAAACAATCATACCATTAAACAGTCATACCATTAAACAATCATACCATTAAACAATCATACCATTAAACAATCATACCATCAAACAATCATACCCTTAAACACTCATACAATTAAACACCAATTAAAACAATTATGCCATTAAACAACCTTACCATTAAACAATCATACCCTTAAACACTCATACAATTAAACACCAATTAAAACAATTATACCAATAAACAATTAACTATTAAACAAAAGTACCATTAAACAATCATACCATTAAACAATCATACTATTAAACAACCATACCATTAAACAATCATACCATTAAACAATCATAGCATTAAACAATCATACTATTGAACAATCATACTATTAAACAATCATACCATTAAACTATCACACTATTAAACAATCATACCATTAAACAATCATACCATTAAACAATCATACTATTAAATAATCATACCATTAAACAATCACACCATTAAACAAACAATAACATTAAACAATCATACCATTAAACAATCACATCAATAAAAGTCATACCATTAAACAGTCATATAACAATCATACCATTAAACAATCATACCATTAAAAAAATCAAAAATAAAAGAACACAAAAACAAGAGGTCAATGACCTTGAAGCTCTACTGATTGATTTTGATTTCAGGAAGTAGTCGCTACAGACTTGTTTTTTGAAAATCTATTTTTAACCGTGGCGGCCATCTTGAATTTCCGGCTGACCTAAAATTTTGCTAGGATCAATTAGACATTAAGAGCAACATTCCTGTGAAGTTTCATGAAAATCCGTCAAGTAGTTTCAGAGGAGTAGACGCTACAAGTTTTCATTATATAACTCTAGGTAAACAAAGATGGCCGCTGGCAGCCATGTTTAACGTCAAATTAAAACTATTTTCGACAAGGACCAACATCATGTCATACTGATCATTTTAGAAAAAGTCCCATATCAATATCTCTTATTGTTTTGAAGAAGTAGTCGCTACAAACTTATTTATTTTAAATCTATTTTTAGCTGTGGCGGCCATCTTGAATTTCCGGCCGACCTGAAATTTTTCTAGGATCAACTAGACATCAAGAGCAACATTCCTGTGAAGTTTCCTGAACATCCTTCAAGTAGTTTCAGAGGAGTAGTCGCTACAAGTTTTTACTATAAAACTCTATGTAAACAAAGATGGCCACTGGCAGCCATGTTTAACGTCGAATCAAAATAATTTTCCACAAGGATCAACGTCATGTCATGCTGATCATTTTAGAAAAGTCCCATATCAATATCACTTATAGTTTTCAAGAAGTAGTCGCTACAAACTTATTTTTTAAAAATCTATTTTTAGCTGTGAAGGCCATCTTGAATTTCTGGCCGACCTGAAATTTTTCTAGGATCAATTAGACATCAAGAGCAACATTCCTGTAAAGTTTCATGACAATCCGCCAAGTAGTTTCAGAGGAGTAGACGCTACAAGTTTTTACTATGTAACTCTATGTAAACAAAGATGGCCGCTGGCAGCCATGTTTAACGTTGAATCAAAACCATTTTTGACAAGGATCAACATCATGTCATGCTGATCATTTTACAAAAAGTCCCATATCATTATCACTTATAGTTTTCAAGAAGTAGTCGCTACAAACTTGTATTTTAAAACTCTATTTTTAGCTTTGGCGGCCATCTTGAATTTCACATCAACATGAATTTTTGCTAGGATCAACTAGACTTTATGGGCAACATTTCTGTAAAGTTTCATGAATATCCATCCAGTAGTTTCAGAGGAGTTGTCGCTACAAATAAAAGTTTACGGACAGACAGCCGGACAAACGCCGGACCACGGCATAAGCGATCAGTCGAGCTAAAAACAACATATTTACTGTAAAAAAGGTTTGGAGCGGGCCGATATTTTGGGCAAACAAACCTAATTTAAATAATGGCCTAAAATGCAATTCCATTACTTCTCTGATAATGACATGCAAATTAAATAGGACAACAAATAATTATTAACCTATAACAATGTGTCCATGCGACACCGAAGCCCCGCTATAGTCAAACAAATACTGTAAATTAGCAAGAGGTCAATGACCTTGAAGCTCTACTGGTAGGTTTTTGATAGCTAGATCAGCATTCCTGTGATGTTTCATGAAAATCCGTCAAGTAGTTTCAGTGGAGTAGTCGCTACAAGTTTTAATTATATAACTCTATGTAAACAAAGATGGCCGCTGGCGGCCATGTTTAATGTCAAATCAAAATAATTTTTGACAAGGATCAACAACATGTCATGCTGATCATTTTAGAAAAAGTCCCATATCAATTTCACTTATAGTTTTCAAGAAGTAGTCGCTACAAACTAGGTATTTTGAAAATCTATTTTTAGCCGTGGTGGCCATCTTGAATTTCCGGTTGACCTGAAATTTTGCTAGGATAAATTAGACATCAAAAGCAACATTCCTGTGAAGTTTCATGAAAATCCGTCAAGTAGTTTCAGAGGAGTAGTCGCTACAAGTTTTCATTATATAACTCTATGTAAACAAAGATGGCCGCTGGCAGCCATGTTTAAAGTCGAATCAAAACGATTTTCGACAAGGACCAACATCATGTCATGCTGATCATTTTAGAAAAAGTCCCATATCAATATCACTTATAGTTTTCAAGAAGTATTTGCTACAAACTTGTTTTTTAAAAACCTATTTTTAGATTTGGCGGCCATCTTGGATTTCACATCAACATGAATTTTTGCTACAAACTTGTTTTTTTAAAAACCTATTTTTAGATTTGGTGGCAATCTTGGATTTCACATCAACATGAATTTTTGCTAGGATCAACTAGACTTCATGGGCAACATTTCTGTAAAGTTTCATGAAAATCCATTCAGTAGTTTCAGAGGAGTAGTCGCTACAAAAAAAGTTTACGGACAGACAGACGGACGACGGACGCCGCACCACGGCATAAGCTCTGCTGATCTCTGATCAGTCAAGCTAAAAATTCGTCAAGTAGTTTCAGAGGAGTAGTCGCTACAAGTTTTTACTATATAAATCTATGTAAACAAAGATGGCCGCTAACGGCCATGTTTAAAGTCGCATCAAAATAAATTTCGATGTCATTTTAGAAAATGTCCCATATCAATATCACTTACAGTTTTCAAGAAGTAGTCGCTACAAATTTATTTATTTTAAATCTACTTTTAGCCGTGGCGGCCATCTTGAATTTCCGGCCAGCCTGAAATTTTTCTAGGATCAACCTGACATCAAGAGCAACATTCCTGTGAAGTTTCATGAACATCCGTCAAGTAGTTGCAGAGGAGTAGTCGCTACAAGTTTTTACTATATAACTCTATGTAAACAAAGATGGCCACTGGCAGCCATGTTTAACGTCGGATCAAAATAATGTTCGACTAGGATCAACATCATGTCATGCTGATCATTTTAGAAAAAGTCCCATATCAATATCACTTATAGTTTTCAAGAAGTAGTTGCTACAAACTTATTTTTTGAAAATCTATTTTTAGCTGTGGAGGCTATCATGAATTTCTGGCTGACCTGAAATTTTGCTAGGATCAATTAGACATCAAGAGTAACATTCCTGTAAAGTTTCATGAAAATCCGCCGAGTAGTTTCAGAGGAGTAGTCGCTACAAACTTGTATTTTAAAAATCTATTTTTAGCTTTGGCGGCCATCTTATGTTTCACATCAACATGAGTTTTTGCTAGGATCAACTAGACTTCATGGGCAACATTTCTGTAAAGTTTCATGAATATCCATCCAGTAGTTTCAGAGGAGTAGTCGCTACAAATAAAAGTTTACGGACAGACAGACGGACGGACGGACAGAGGGACGACGGACGCCGCACCACGGCATAAGCTCTGCTGATCTCAGAGCAGTCGAGCTAAAAATAACATTTAAGTTAATTAAATGTAAATTAAAAAGTACATAAACTTTATTTTAAGTACATATTCACATATATTTGGAATGTGGTTATGATATCGTAATTTTGTCAAAGAGATGCAAATTGCGATCAGATGAAGGTGTCTTCTGAAACACTTTTAGGCGAAGACGTCTTAATTAAGTCATCATAAACCATAAGGCCGATATACGTTTCGGTAGTAATGAAATTAACACTAAAAATATACTTACTAGTAATTACATCTACCATAGTTAATGTGACTATGCCAGCGATTCGAGCGAATCAGACATGATGCATAAAAAACAAATACAATTTGGATTTTTCATATTAACTCCAGAAAAGAAGAAAAATAATACGAATAAAGAAAAAAGAAGTTGAAAACAGTATTTACTACGTATTAAAATCATAAATGTATCAATGTTTGTTTCCGGTGTTTGCGTCATGGTCATTATACATTATATGTACGATGCAACGTCGACAGAGACATCTTTTTCGTAAGGGTGTTGTGTTCATTAAATCAAACATACTGAAACAAATATTCCGATGACCAGCAACTTTTATTTTATATTCCGATAGGAAATTAAATTCTCGACAACATAGTAAAATTGTGCAGTTTTTTATCGAGCCATTTAATAGATAAACGGCTTTAATGTCGTTTTTTTCTTAAAATGTTCAAGCCAAAAAAAGGGTTAAAGAAATAGGAAATTCTAGAAATAATAGTTTACAGCTTAATTTAAATGATATAATTTATATAACAGATGAAAGGTCTCATCATGACAAACAGTGTGATATAAAAAATAATCGCATGCGAGTAAACTAACACTTTGTGATGCTAAAAAAACGTTGACAATAAATAATAACAAGAGGTCAATGACCTTGAAGCTCTACTGATTGATTTTGATTTCAGGAAGTAGTCGCTACAGACTTTTTTTTTGAAAATCTATTTTTAACCGTTGCGGCCATCTTGAATTTCCGGCCGACCTGAAATTTTGCTAAGATCAATAAGACATTAAGAGCAACATTCCTGTGAAGTTTCATGAAAATCCGTCAGGTAGTTTCAAAGAAGTAGTCGCTACAAGTTTTCATTATATAACTCTATGTAAACAAAGCAGCCATGTTTAAGGTCAAATCAAAACGATTTTCGACAAGGACCAACATCATGTCATACTGATCATTTTAGAAAAAGTCCCATATCAATATCTCTTATTGTTTTGAAGAAGTAGTCGCTACAAACTTATTTATTTTAAATCTATTTTTAGCTGTGGCGGCCATCTTGAATTTCCGGCCGACCTGACATTTTTCTAGGATCAACTAGACATCAAGAGCAACATTCCTGTGAAGTTTCATGAACATCCGTCAAGTAGTTTCAGAGGAGTAGTCGCTACAAGTTTTTACTATATATAACTCTATGTAACCAAAGATGGCCACTGGCAGCCATGTTTAACGTCGAATCAAAATAATTTTCCACAAGGATCTACATCATGTCATGCTGATCATTTTAGAAAAAGTCCCATATCAATATCACTTATAGTTTTCAAGAAGTAGTCGCTACAAACTTATTTTTTAAAAATCTATTTTTAGCTGTGACGGCCATCTTGAATTTCCGGCCGACCTGAAATTTTGATAGGATCAATTAGACATCAAGAGCAACATTCCTGTAAAGTTTAATGACAATCCGCCAATTAGTTTCAGAGGAGTAGTCGCTACAAGTTTTTACTATATAACTCTATGTAAACAAAGATGGCCGCTGGCAGCCATGTTTAACGTTGAATCAAAACGATTTTTGACTAGGATCAACATCATGTAATGCTGATCATTTTAGAAAAAGTCCCATATCAATATCACTTTTAGTTTTCAAGAAGTAGTCGCTACAAACTTATTTTTTAAAAATCTATTTTTAGCTGTGACGGCCATCTTGAATTTCCGGCCGACCTGAAATTTTTCTAGGATCAATCAGACATCAAGAGCAACATTCCTGTAAAGTTTCATGAATATCCGCCAAGTAGTTTCAGAGAAGTAGTCGCTACAAGTTTTTACTATATAACTCTATGTAAACAAAGATGGCCGCTGGCAGCCATGTTTAACGTTGAATCAAAACGATTTTTGACTAGGATCAACATCATGTCATGCTGATCATTTTAGAAAAAGTCCCATATCAATATCACTTATAGTTTTCAAGAAGAAGTCGCTACAAACTTGTATTTTAAAACTCTATTTTTAGCTTTGGCGGCCATCTTGGATTTCACATCAACATGAATTTTTGCTAGGATCAACTAGACTTTATGGGCAACATTTCTGTAAAGTTTCATGAATATCCATCCAGTAGTTTCAGCTGTGAAGTCGCTACAAGTTTTTACTATATAACTCTATGTAAACAAAGATGGCCGCTGGCAGCCATGTTTAACGTTGAATCAAAACGATTTTTAACTAGGATCAACATCATGTCATGCTGATCATTTTAGAAAAAGTCCCATATCAATATCACTTATAGTTTTCAAGAAGAAGTCGCTACAAACTTGTATTTTAAAACTCTATTTTTAGCTTTGGCGGCCATCTTGGATTTCACATCAACATGAATTTTTGCTAGGATCAACTAGACTTTATGGGCAACATTTCTGTAAAGTTTCATGAATATCCATCCAGTAGTTTCAGCTGTGAAGTCGCTACAAGTTTTTACTATATAACTCTATGTAAACAAAGATGGCCGCTGGCAGCCATGTTTAAAGTTGAATCAAAACGATTTTTGACTAGGATCAACATCATGTCATGCTGATCATTTTAGAAAAGGTCCCATATCAATATCACTTATAGTTTTCAAGAAGAAGTCGCTACAAACTTGTATTTTAAAACTCTATTTTTAGCTTTGGCGGCCATCTTGGATTTCACATCAACATGAATTTTTGCTAGGATCAACTAGACTTTATGGGCAACATTTCTGTAAAGTTTCATGAATATCCATCCAGTAGTTTCAGCAGTGAAGTCGCTACAAGTTTTTACTATATAACTCTATGTAAACAAAGATGGCCGCTGGCAGCCATGTTTAACGTTGAATCAAAACGATTTTTGACTAGGATCAACATCATGTCATGCTGATCATTTTAGAAAAAGTCCCATATCAATATCACTTATAGTTTTCAAGAAGAAGTCGCTACAAACTTGTATTTTAAAACTCTATTTTTAGCTTTGGCGGCCATCTTGGATTTCACATCAACATGAATTTTTGCTAGGATCAACTAGACTTTATGGGCAACATTTCTGTAAAGTTTCATGAATATCCATCCAGTAGTTTCAGCTGTGAAGTCGCTACAAATAAAAGTTTACGGACAGACGGACAGACGGACAGACAGACGGACGACGGACTCCGCACCACGGCATAAGCTCTGCTGATCTCTGATCAGTAGAGCTAAAAATCAAACAAGCGATTATCAAGATATGGCTGTGGTCGGACAGAATTAAGCAATTTTTAGCAATTAAAGGGCAATAACTCCGGTGTTACTGAGGCGATTCCAGAAAAAAACAGCCGCATGTCATTCCACTATCAGGATAAACATTATTACCAAGTGTAATGAAAATCAACTTGTAGTTATGAAGATATGGCTCTGGACGGATGGACTGATGGACGGACGGAAAGACGGATGGACAATGCCAAATTAGTATCCCTGCGCCTTTGGATCCAGTTTTCAGGACGGACTGACATGTTTTTTTTACTATTTTGTTGCCATAGCAACCACAATTTTGGCCATACCAACAAAATTAAACAACATGCATAATCTCCTTGTGCCCCTCTACCATTTGTAAAAGGTTTCACGAAGATATCTTTTATATTTTTTTAAGTTATCTCAGGATCCAGTTTTCCAGACGGACAGACGGGAGGTTAACCTATAGTCCCCTCCGGTGACACACCGGTAGAGAACTAATAAGCAAAATATGACCTTGACCTTGGTAATTTTTGTTGTTCAGTGGTGTCCACCAACACCAACAATACATATGACAAAGTATCAAACAAAGAAAATGAGACAATCACATACAGTTAACTGAGGTTAACTTACCAAACCAAGTTATCTGACAACAAGAGGCCCAAGAGGGCCTGTGGACGCGCTACTGGCTCTAGATAAAGTTTATGTATAAGGGGCCATAACTCTTTCAAATATCGTTCAACCAGAACATGGGGATGATATACGCAACTAGGCTTGGTACTGATTGTCCCTGACAAGTTTCGCTGAAATCCAGCCAGAGGTTCAGGAGAACTAGTCTGTACAAAGTTAGTGTATTAAAACCGTTCAGGGGTCATAACTCTGCCAAAATTCATTCAACCAAAACATGGCAATGACAGGTGCAACTAGGCTTGGTACTGATCATCCCCATCAAGATTCGTTGAAATGCAGCAAGGAGTTCAGAAGAGACTAATCTGGACACCGTTTGGCTATTAAAACCTTTAAAGGGCCATAACTCTGCCAAAAATCATTCAACCCGAATATGGCGAAGATATGCACAACTAGGCTTGATACTGATCATCCTTTTCAAGTTTCGTTAAAATCCAGTCAGGGGTTCAGGAGAACTAGCCCGGAAAATATTTGTGTATCAGAAACCTTTAAAGGGCCATAACTCCACCAAAAATCTGTTAACTGGAACGCGACGATGATATGCACAACTATGCTTGGTGCTGAACATCCCCGTAAAGTTTGGTTGAAATGTGAGGAGACGTTCAGGAGAACTAGTCCAGACAAAGTTTGTGTATTAAAACCTTTAAAGGGACATAACTCCGCCAAAATCATTCAACCAGAACACGGTGACATGTACAACTAGGCTTAGTACTGATCATTCTTGAAAAGTTTCACTGAAATCTGGCCAAATGAAGGCCCTTTCTTCTTAATGAGGCCAAAATATAGCATATTTCAGAAAATCAAGGGCCATAACTCCGGTGTAAATGGTCCAATCTGCCTGGTATTGAAATTTGATTGAGCTTTCATTGATAGTAACAATCTGGTAAAGTTTGGTAAAGATCGGATGAAAAATGAAAGCCCTATTGTATTAACGAGGCAAAATATAGCATATTTAACTAAATCAAGGGCCATAACTCTGCTGTTCTGGTCCGATCTGGTTGGTTTTCGAATTTGTCCGAGCTTTCATTTATATTAACAATCTGGTAAAGTTTGGTAAAGATCGGACGAAAAACAAAGGCCCTATCGTAATATAGCATTTTTAACTAAATCAAGAGCCATAACTCCGCTGTTGCTGGTCCGATCTGGCTGGTTTTCGAACTTGACTGAGCTTTCATCGCCATTAACAATCTGATAAAGTTTGGTAAAGATCGGATGAAAAATGAAGGCCCTATCGTCTTAACGAGGCAAAATATAGCATTTTGAACTAAATCATGGGCCATAACTCCGCTGTTACTGGTCCGATATGAATTGTTTTCGAATTGTCCGAGCTTTCATTGATATTAACAATCTGATAAAGTTTGGTAAAGATCGGATGAACAGTGAAGCCCCTATCGTCGTAACCAGGGAAAATATAGCATTTTTAACTAAATAAAGGGCCGTAACTTTGCTGTTACTGGTCTGATAGAGCTGGTTTTCGAACTTGTTCGAGCTTTCAACGACATTAACAATTTGATAAAGTTTGGTAAAGATCGAATGAACAATGAAGCCCCCATCGTCTTAACGCGGCAAAATACAGCATTTTTAACTAAATCAAGGGCCATAACTCCGCTGTTACTAGTCTGATATGGCTGGTTTTCGAACTTGTTCGAGCTATCATTAAATAAACAATCTGATAAAGTTTGGTAAAGACTGGATGAAAAATGAAGGCCTATCTTCTTAATGAGGCAAGATATAGCATTTTTAACTAAATCAAGGGCCATAACTCTGCTGTTACTGGTCCGATCTGGCTGGTTTTCGAACTTGTTCGAGCTTTCATTGATATTAACAATCTGTTTAAGTTTGGTAAAGATCGGATGAAAAATGAAGGCCCTATTGTCTTAACGAGACAAAAGTTAACGGACGGACGGACGACGGACGACGGACAACACACCATCCCATAAGCTCTGCTGGCTGTTGGCCAGAAGAGCTAAAAATCAGAAAAATTCGAGCAGCGGTTGTTGAAATATAGTTGATTTAAAATGTGGACACTGCCGCCACCGCCAGAAAAATGACTGCTATGTATCGCTACCCATTATCTTGGGCGAGACAAAAATGTGTTACGCTACGGGACTGGAGGAGACGCGATGGGATGTTATGGACAGTGTGATTCCTATATAGCCCCACTTCACTTTGTGAAAGCTGGGATATAATAATTGCATCTTTCTGTTCTGTCCTATTGAAATGATTAGTTACCATAATTCTATATATATGAAGGAGGCTTTCCTTACGATCTCTTGAAATTTGAGTTACTGAGTGTGGACCATACATGCCAAATCTCCCGCATTCTCCGGGAGTCTCCCGGATTTGCCTTTGATCTCCCGATCACACGGAAGCCGCTCAAAACCTCCCGGAAATCAATTATTTGCCTAGTATAGTTGATTGTTTCCAATTTGCAATACACAGCATGTGTTCAATGAGGTTATAATTGTCGCTTGTCTAATCGGTCAAGGCGGGGTTACGATAATGCAACCAACCAATGAAATCGCATCTAGCATCTCGTGGCACAAGACGAGATTTATTGAAAGATGGCCGTGTAAACAAACCAGGCAGGCTCAACAAATTGGACAAATTAGGATAATTAACACGTCGTTATGAAAACATTTGAAGTAGGTACATTATTAAATGAAGATTATATGTGCGATGCCGACAATTAGCGTTAACTACACCAATCACCAGGGGTTGATTGCATCAGCTTGTTTTATTCTAAGTTGAGAAGGATTTTGCCGACATTCGGTAAATTTAACCATGTTTTGTCAATTGTTTTCGGTCTTTATAAATTAAGTGTTAATTGATTTTAGTTGCACTACAGTGCATGTCAGGCCGTATATAGTTGAATTTTAAGCATGTTCTGTCTCAAACTTGTTTCGTCGTACGTACAATCACCATGTCTAAACGTCTTTTTAATTTGTCCGGAAATACGACGCCGTCGAAAAAGAAGAAATATGAATGCAAGTTCAATGCTTCTTGGATTACGGAGTTTAAATGTGTCGGAAAAAGTGAAAGGGGGATAGTTTCGTCTATTGTGTGACATGCAATTCTCATTTGAACATTGCCAATGGGGGAAAAAATGACATCACAAGACATACCAAAATTATTAAAAATTGATAGTTTATGCATATACTGTTATTTGTTTTCATCTACTTCATTATCACTATAATAAAATACAAAATAAAATTATAAAGTAACAGTTGTCAACATTTATATAAAATATTTGAAAAAATGCGACGGTTTCACGGCTTTTTGCAAATCTCCCTGATTTGGATCAAATCTCCCTGATTTGGAAGTCCAATCTCCCTGATGTGATGCCGGAAAATTTGGCATGTATGGTGGACTGAATAATTATATGAATAAAGAACAAGATACAATTGATACCCATTGAGCCTTTGCATTGTCTATTATTAGTCCCCCACCGGTCCCGGGGGTGGACTATAGGTTTGCACCTCGCCTTTCCGTCCGTCCTTCTGAATGCTTGTCCGGGCCATATTTTCAATACTATAAGACTTTGATATACCAAACTTGGTATGTGGATACATCTTGGGATAGCGGTGTCAGTCGCGTACCAAAATAAGGTCACTGTGACCTTGACCCGTGACCTCTGTCATAGAAAATGCTTGTGCAGACCGTATTCTCAATACTATAAAACTTAGAGATACCAAACTTGGTATGTGAATACATCTTGGGATAGCGGTGTGTCACATACCAAAATAAGGTCATTGGGACATTGACCTTGACCTGTGTCCTCTGTCATAAAAAATGCTTGTCCAGACCGTATTTTCAATACTATAACACTTAGAGATACCAAACTTGGTATGTAAATACATCTTGGGATAGCGGTGTGTCGCATACCAAAATAAGGTCATTGTGACCTTGACCTGTGACCTCTGTCATAGAAAATGCTTGTCTGGACCATATTTTCAATACTAGAACACTTAGAGATACCAAACTTGGTATGTGGATACATCTTGGGATAGCGGTGGCGCATACCAAAATAAGGTCACTGTGACCTTGACCTGTGACCTCTGTCATAGAAAATGCTGGTTTGGACCATATTTTTGATACTATAACACTTAGATATACCAAACTTGGTATGTGAATACATCTTGGGATAGCGGTGTGTTACATACTAAAATAAGGTCATTGTGACCTTGACCTTGATCTTTGACCTCCATCATAGGAAATATCTGGAAAATGCTTGTCTAGGCCGGTGGGGGACTATGGATTGCCCTGCAATTCTTGATGCTCTTGTTATGAAAGCATCTTTCTTTTCTATTTTTTTTTTGGGGGCCAGATGAAGATGGATGGTGGGGCGGGAGGCATGTGGGATATTGTCTATCAGAAATATCAGATTTGTAATGAAAAAGAGTTCGGTAGGCCTTTAATTAATAACAATACATGTACATTATTTATACATGATACTTAATTATTTATACATGGCTTCATACTGTACAACAAACCTACCTTCTTCCTTGACATCAAGCTCCATCACACTTTGTTCTATTGGCAGCGCCCTCTCGTGGCCAGGACACAGTCTCTCACGAGTGGGAAGTGTTGTGTCTGCTGATACTGCAGTGCTGCCACCTGGTGACGTCTCATTGTTGTTGGGAGGCTTGGTTTCATCAATGTCCATGGGCTCATCCCACTCTGAAAGCACCTGCAACAAACACTGAATTAGTCTTTTTTAAACTATTTTATTATTTTTGAAAAAAGAAATTAGATAAAGCAACAAAATGTGTTCATGGGACACGAGTGTCCCGCTATTCCTTTTGGATAATAAGGCAACAGCATGAAGAAGGTGACTGTGTTTTAAGTTAATAATATTCAGTAAAAACAAGCATATGGAATACAGTTTGAATAGTGACTATAGGGCTACTGTTGACCTAGAAAATGAAGCCAACGAAAATCCTTAAACAATGGTTTGATGTACCTATTGAGCGACAAGGATAACATTATAAATTATGCTGGATGTGGGTCAGCTGAGGTACTCGGGATCTGCCCTCAAAACAGGTGGTTTTCAACTACCCTTTCCAACTGGATGCTTTCTCCTAATCCTTCACCATCTCTCACTAGCTTCCATTACCAATGGGATGCTTTCCCCTAAGCCTTCCCTATGTCTCTCACTAGCTTTGCCATTAATACTAGACACTTTCTCCTAAGCCTTCCCTATGTCTCTCACTAGCTCTGCCATTACCAACTACACACTTTCACCGAGGCCTTCCCTATGTCTCTCACTAGCTCTGCCATTACCAACTAGACACTTTCACCGAGGCCTTCCCTATGTCTCTTACTAGCCCTGCCATTACCAACTAGACACTTTCCCTGAGGCCTTCCCTATGTCTCTCACTAGCTCTGCCATTACCAACTAGACACTTTCCCTGAGGCCTTCCCTATGTCTCTCACTAGCTCTGTCATTACCAACTAGACACTTTCACCAAGGCCTTCCCTATGTCTCTCACTAGCTCTGCCATTACCAACTAGACACTTTCTCCTAAGCCTTCCCTATGTCTCTCACTAGCTCTGCCATTACCAACTAGAAACTTTCACTGAGGCCTTCCCTATGTCTCTCACTAGCTCTGCCATTACCAACTAGACACTTTCCCTGAGGCCTTCCCTATGTCTCTCACTAGCTCTGCCATTACCAACTAGACACTTTCACCAAGGCCTTCCCTATGTCTCTCACTAGCTCTGCCATTACCAACTAGACACTTTCTCCTAAGCCTTCCCTATGTCTCTCACTAGCTCTGCCATTACCAACTAGAAACTTTCACTGAGGCCTTCCCTATGTCTCTCACTAGCTCTGCCATTACCAACTATACACTTTCACTGAGGCCTTCCCTATGTCTCTCACTAGCTCTGCCATTACCAACTACACACTTTCTCCTAAGCCTTTCCTATGTCTCTCACTAGCTCTGCCATTACCAACTAGACACTTTCACTGAGGCCTTCCCTATGTCTCTCACTAGCTCTGCTATTACCAACTAGACACTTTCACAGAGGCCTTCCCTATGTCTCTCACTAGCTCTGCCATTACCAACTACACACTTTCTCCTAAGCCTTTCCTATGTCTCTCACTAGTTCTGCCATTACCAACTAGACACTTTCACCGAGGCCTTCCCTATGTCTCTCAATAGCTCTGCCATTACCAACTAGACACTTTCATCGAGGCCTACCCTATGTCTCTCACTAGCTCTGCCATTACCAACTACACACTTTCTCCTAAGCCTTTCCTATGTCTCTCACTAGCTCTGCCATTACCAACTAGACACTTTCATAGAGGCCTACCCTATGTCTCACTAGATCTGCCTTTACCAACTACACACTTTCTCTTAAGCCTTTCCTATGTCTCTCACTAGCTCTGCCATTACCAACTACACACATTCTCCTAAGCCTTTCCTATGTCTCTCACTAGCTTTGCCATTACCAACTAGACACTTTCACCGAGGCCTTCCCTATGTCTCTCAATAGCTCTGCCATTATCAACTAGACACTTTCTCTTAAGCCTTCCCTATGTCTCTCACTAGCTCTGCCATTACCAACTAGACACTTTCACCGAGGCCTTCCCTATGTCTCTCACTAGCTTTGCCATTACCAACTAGACACTGTCACTGAGGCCTTCCCTATGTCTCTCACTAGCTCTGCCATTACCAACTAGACACTTTCAACAAGGCCTTCCCTCTGCCTCTCACTAGCTCTGCCATTACCAACTAGACACTTTCACCGAGGCCTTCCCTATGTCTCTCAATAGCTCTGCCATTACTTACTAAACACTTTCTCCTAAGCATTCCCTATGTCTCTCACTAGCTCTGTCATTACCAACTAGACACTTTCACCAAGGCCTTCCCTATGTCTCTCACTAGCTCTGCCATTACCAACTAGACACTGTCACTGAGGCCTTCCCTATGTCTCTCACTAGCTCTGCCATTACCAACTAGACACTGTCACCGAGGCCTTCCCTATGTCTCTCAATAGCTCTGCCATTACCAACTAGACACTTTCACTGAGGCCTTCCCTATGGCTCTCACTAGCTCTGCCATTACCAACTAGACACTTTCAAGGAGGCCTTCCCTATGTCTCTCACTAGATCTGCCATTATCAACTAAACACTTTCACTGAGGCCTTCCCTATGTCTCTCACTATCTCTGCCATTACCAACTAGACACTTTCACTGAGGCCTTCCTTATGTCTTTCACTAGCTCTGCCAACTGGATACTTCCCTATGTCTCTCACTATCAGTGTTTTTCCTGCCCTGGAAGCTCCTAAGATATCTCTTGAAATAGTTGTCAACATGAACTTCGGGTAGGACCAATATGCCATGTCAATCACTTTAGTAAAGATTCTGTATCAATAATACCTGTTATAGAAGAGTAGCAATCATAAACCCATTTTTTGCTTCTAATTTCTTTGCTATGCTTTGATCTTCAGAACCAAGGCCTGGGGAAAAACAAGTTTGAAATCACTCCTCATACTGAGGGCAATTTTGGTGAGCTTCAATGAGACTTCCATTAAAAGTATTTTAAAGCTTAATAATGTTTATTTCTTACTTTTAACTTGTGATGTCAAAAAATGTTACTAGTGCATCAAAAGGGATGTTGCCACGTTTATTTACATAACATCATGCAAAAATTGACGTTGTGTGTGCAATAAACGCATGAATAAAATCGGCTGATTGCTAGTGGGCGCTTTATCTGGCCTAATCTGCCGATATCTTCAAGTATGATACAGTCTTGGCAGGCCGAGACTGAGGAGAAATAAGATTTTACTATATTAGTTTCTGAACGACATGAACTTATCTAGATCAACTACATGCCAATCACTTGAAGGTTCCGTATCAATACCTCTTACGGTTCTAGATGAGTAGCAGTCCTAAACTTTGTAACTTTTTTAGCTTACCGTCAAGATGCGGCTGTGGATTTTGCAGGATTCTAATTTTCAGAAAGGATCAACTAGTCATCACTGAATTGTATTTTATAGTCTCACCAACAGCTAAGGTCATATGGCGATTTTCCAGCTTAATTGTTGGAGGAAGGCCCAAGGTGGACCTGTGGGCAATTTTTGTGCCTGGGCAGAAGGCCCAAGATGTACCTATTTGCATTTTTTGTGCATGAGCGAGCACCTGGGTAAAACCAACTTTGTTCTGCAAGCCAACTGAACAACATAAGAAATGTTCTGTTGTTAAGTTGTATAAAGACCCAAAAAATAGTTCATCAGAAGACGAGATCACACGATTTTCCCAAGCTGTCCATTAATGAACATCTCAAATGTCCGATGAACATAAGTTTTCTTTCAGACTTAATAATATATGTACAAATGTCATAGTGATCACCTTAGTGAAGATCTAGTATCAATACCTCTCATGGTTTTAGAGGAGTAACCACAGTCCACAGACTGACAGATGCCAGCCGTCACGCCATCGCATAATCTCTGTGCAGATCTTTGATCGGAAGTGCTGGCTCGTAAAACAACTCCATTATTTACTATAAAGTAATTTACTCTACAATTACAACAAAAAAGAAGAAACTTGTCACATTTCTTGGCCACATCCATTTGTGTTTGTGATGTCACATGCCTTGCTTCTTATTAACGTTGTAACTGTTGTTTGTTCTAACGTGTGTGTTTGTTCTAACGCGTGTGTTTGTTCTAACGTGTGTGTTTGTTCTAACGCGTGTGTTTGTTCTAACGTGTGTGTTTGTTCTAACGCGTGTGTTTGTTCTAACGCGTGTGTTTGTTCTAACGCGTGTGTTTGTTCTAACGTGTGTGTTTGTTCTAACGCGTGTGTTTGTACTAACGTGTGTGTTTGTTCTAACGCGTGTGTTTGTTCTAACGCGTGTGTTTGTTCTAACGTGTGTGTTTGTTCTAACGCGTGTGTTTGTTCTAACGCGTGTGTTTGTTCTAACGCGTGTGTTTGTTCTAACGCGTGTGTTTGTTCTAACGCGTGTGTTTGTTCTAACGCGTGTGTTTGTTCTAACGCGTGTGTTTGTTCTAACGTGTGTGTTTGTTCTAACGTGTGTGTTTGTTCTAACGTGTGTGTTTGTTCTAACTTGTGTGTTTGTTCTAACGTGTGTGTTTGTTCTAACGTGTGTGTTTGTTCTAACGCGTGTGTTTGTTCTAACGTGTGTGTTTGTTCTAACGCGTGTGTTTGTTCTAACACGTGTTTTTGTACGACTGAGTTCTGTGAAAGCTACATTTCCTGTTCCACCTTTATACCTAATTATATATATACCCGTTAACAGTTCAGACTTACCTCCTTGAGAGCTTCTTCATGTCTATCGTGTACATCCTTGCATCTACACGCGGGGAACACTTTCCGTATAAGTTTCTTCAACGTTTTGTGGTCCACGGTATTGGCATAGGTGTGTCTCCTCAGTTCGCACAAATCTTTACCCTGTAAATGGAACGGTCAGATGATCGTCACATAAAAATCAGTCGCTATACTAATTAATGTACAATAAAACTAAGAAACTTGTCATGCATTGAACATGCAATGGCTATTTATATTACAGTCACAGCTTTCTACATACTGAAAATAAAAACGGCAGCCTGAAAGAAAACGAAAACATTCTTCCAAAACTATTCACTACCATCAAGCAAATCATACAACTTACTATATTCTGAAAATAAAACAGGCTACCTGAAAGAAAAAGAAAACATTCAAAAATTATTCACTACCATCAAGTAAATAAGACATTTTACGATTATAGCCACAATGGAGTCTGGACTTTTATCTATGTGTTTTTGTGTGTGATATGATGATATGTCTACTTGAAGCAGCGACATCAATGGTTTCTTTATAGTGCTGCCACACTGGAATACCACGCCATAGTAGTCAAAGTGGTGGAGACATTATAAAGAGGTCAAGTGTAACTGGAAACAAAGAGCTAGACATTGTGTTATATAATAGTCACTTCAGAATTTAGTTTAACATAAATACTGCATACAGCATGTACATTAAGTAGGTCAAGGTCAGCCAGTGACCTAATTTGGGTATAAACGTGTAGTAGAAAGTTTGTTAAGTACTTGGTTTTATTGCCAGTAATTTCACAGACTGCAGAGAGCACACAACAGTAATGAGTGCTGGAGCATACCTATAAATATACTAGATCAAGTATATGTGATAATTAGAAACTCCTGATTGCTAGCATAGTAACCCTTAGCCTACTAAGGGCGACTACAACAGCCTTTGCAGTGTAACTCGGAGGCTGATCAGGGTTTACACTGTCTGGCTGCTCAACAGTCATTTAACCAAAACACCCCTTTGTAACATAAATGGAATGGTCTAAATTCAAAGAAAGGACATTTCCATTATATACATAGCGGGCTAAGGTTTATCACACATCTTCTCACTTGTGATATATAACATCATGTTGTCGTAAGTGATAATCAGGAGTGACAATCACTCCTGTAACAGAAGTTATTATGAAACTGTTTACTGTATCTAGTTAATGGAGGTTGTGGCTATAACATCAATAGAATTTATGTCCAGATATTTGATAGGCCTTACAGTTATTTACTTAGATTACGTAGATGATGCGAATGCGTCATAAAATATGCTGTTTGCTGTGACATTTACAGGAAACTAAGAAACTGAGATGCATGTATGTAAGGCAGGGTTGACAAGCCTAACTTCAATGGATTGTTACAGATGGCCGCCTCACACTATGCACCCAACCATGTAGGTGGACCAAAATACATTATTTCCCCAGGTGAGCATGTCCCTGGACCCCACTAGATGTGGTACATTTTTTATGCTGTATTTCATTTTGCATACTCCTCATCTTCCCAGGTAGTGTATGTTATACTCCATTTTTGTTTTGACATTAACTTGCGGTTTCAATAGATAATAGTTCTTGAGCTGGCTGTAGACCCCATTCCACCCCCAGAGGGAATTTTGTAGGGTATGATTTTCTGAAAGAACATACATTAAGCTTCAAAATGAGATATGTGTGCCATCTGAGCGTTGGGGCTTTAGTGAGTTTTGGGGGAAAACGTTGCGTTTTTAGACGAAAATCGCCGAAATCTGGAATTATTTTTTAGAAAAAGAATGGAATATATTAGAACCAATTTGGATTGATGGAATCTTTCTCGGAACGCATCTCTACGCGTCCCACCATATAATTGATGGATCTGATACTTAAATATTGAGATTTTGGGTAAAAATTTCTGTAATACATTGGGGGTATTTAACTAAAAATTAGAAATATGTCTAATACAACAGAAAAAAGAAATATTGTAACCTTTTTGGGCAGGGTAAGGTCCAGTAATTAAACAGAAAAAAGTTCCAAACCGCATGATGTTTGGAAATGCCTTAATTTTGGGGCGAAAAATGTGTATTTTTGTCAAAAATCGCCAGAATCTGGAATTATTTTTAAAAATTAGTTTGAGCCTTCCCCCTGACACAACTATAGGGACAGAGAGCCACGCGTAACGAGGACCGTTGCCGACGGCTGACCACCGTTCCCGTTGTGTCACAAAACCTGTGGGTTGGCCCAGCGGCCGTTGGCTGTGGGTCGCTCAAAGCTATTTACTATATAGCTCTAGGTGGCATGTTCGAGACCCGAACTCAGGTAGCCTTCCCCATGATACGACCTAGGGACCGAGTGCCACGCATAGCGAGGACCGTTGCTGACGGCTGGCCACCGGTCCCGTTATGTCACAAAATATGTGGGTCGGCCGAGCGGGTATCGGCTGAGCGGCTACTGGCCGAAGGTTGTTCAACGCTATTTCTCTCTATATAACTGTATATAGCTCTATGTGCCATGTTCGAGACTCGAACTCGGGTAGCCTTCATCCTAATAAGGCCTAAGGACTGAGTACTACGCATAGCGGGGACCTTGCCGACGGCTGGCCACCGGTCCTGTTGTGTCACAAAATAAGTGGATAGGTCCAGCGGCCGAGGGTCGCTATTTCCCTCTATACATATGTAACTATACTGTATAAAGCTCTAGGTGAGTTACGAGGTTCGAGACCCAAACTCGGGTAGCCTCCCCAATGATACAGACTAGCGATTGAATGCCACGCATTGCCGGGACCTTTGCCGACGGCTGCCCACTAGTCCCGTTGTGTCACCCAATCTGTAAGTTGTCGGCCGTCGGCTGAAGGTCGCTCAGCGCTATATCCTTCTATAGAACTGTATAAAGCTCTATGTGCCATGTTCGAGACTCGAACTCGTGTAGCCTTTCCCCTAATATGGACTAGCGACCGAGTGCCACATGTAGTGGAGACATTTGCTGGCCATCGGTCCCGTTGTGTCGCAAAATCTGTGGGTCGGCCCAGTGGCCGTACGCTGCGTGAGAGGGTCGCTCAACGCTATTTCTCTATTTATAACGTATATTGTATATTGCTCTATGTACCATGTTCGAAATGCCGGTAACGTGATAAAGTCCAAGTCGCCAGTTGGTACACGTACATGTTCCAGAATGCTCTACACATAATGGGCTTTCAGAAAAATAGGGTGTACAAAATTCCCCCTGGGGTGAGGCTTACTCCTACTAGCTCACAGTCTATTTTTCTATTGTACCGGTATTATATATTTTTCTAGATTTTAACCCAGTACCCCCAATGGATTGCAGAAATAAGTGATTTTAGTCCTTTTTTCCAACATATTTCAGCAGATATGTTATCTATGATGCAAGGAAACACTTGAATATGTATGCTGTGCAACATTATATTACTTCAATTTGATAAGTTTATGTTAAAACTAGTTTCAAAAATAATTCCAGATTCCGTCGATTTTTGACAAAAATACATATTTTTCGCCTAAAAATTTAGGCATTTTCAAGCATCATACGGTTCAGGACTTTTTTCTACTTAATTATTGGACCTTTGTCTATCCAAAAATATTACAATGTGTCCATATTCAATTGTATTAAATTTGTTTCTATATTTTAACCCAATACCCCTAATGGATTACAGAAATCAGTAATTTTTATCATTTTTTTCAACATTTTGCCCTAAAATGCCAATATTTGAGCACACATGTTATATATTGTGTCAGGAAAAACTTGAATCTGTATGCCATGCAACATTCTATTGCTTCAGTTTGATAAGTTTATGTTCAAACTAATTTCAAAAAAATAATTCCAGATTCCGGTGATTTTTGACAAAAATACACACATTTTTCTCCCCAAAATTAAGGCATTTCCAAACATCATGCGGTTTGGGACTTTTTTCTACTTAATCACTGGACCTTACCCTGCCCAAAAAGGTTACAATATTTCTTTTTCTGTTGTATTAGATATATTTCTATTTTTTAGTTAAATATCCCCAATGTATTACAGAAATCAGCGATTTTATTCAATTTTTTAACATTTTTACCCAAAATCTCAATATTTAAGTACCGGAACCATAAATTAGATGGTGGGACACGTAGAGATGCGTTCCGAGAAAGATTCCATCAATTCAAATTGGTTCTAATATATTCCATTCTTTTTCTAAAACATAATTCCAGATTTCGGCGATTTTCGTCTAAAACGCAGTGTTTTTCCCCCAAAACTCACTAAAGCCCCAATGCTCAGATGGCACACATGTCTCATTTTTGTCTCATTTTGAAACTTACTGTATGTTCTTTCAGAAAATCATACCCTACAAAATTCCCCCTGGGGGGTGGGGAGGGTTTCTCCTACTAGCTCACAGCCTATAATATCTTGAATCGGTCCACATCTGGAATCAGTCCAAATGTGAGTGCATGTAGATAATATCTGGAATCAGTCAGAATGTGAGTGTGCATGTAGATAATATCTGGAATCAGTCCAAATGTGAGTGTGCATGTAGATAACATCTGGAATCAGTCCAAATGTAAGTGCATGTACCGTATTTTACCTTGTATAGTACGCACTTTTTTGACCACTTTTACGGTTCTCGAAAGGGGGGTGCGTACAATATAAGGAAACAATAAAAATAACTTTTTCTTCTCTTGCAGAAAATCGAAATCTCGGAAGAAAAACCTTGACGACGAACAGACGTCGAGACAGAAAATTGTGAATACCGATAATACACATTTTTTTCGTAAATTACTCGCTTCATATAACTAATATATTGACTTAATTCGAATTAAAAATGAATAAAGTGTATTAAGATGCTTGTTTTTGTGAAAATGTTTGTAAATGTGTGCATGTTTGTTGTAAAACTTCAATAAATTGCGTGAAAAATCGTCCTTCCATTTTGTTGTTTATATCGCGTGACGTAATATCACGTGACTTCCAGCTGTTTAGACATTAGACTGGTACATGGAATATTGTTACAGTTCTATTCTATTCTTATATTTATAGGATTTTATTTAATATTTTATAAAAAATTAATGAAGTTTTTGCTTTATTTTGAAATACATATATTTTAGACGGCGTAGAAAGGCAGAATCACCCTACTTTGAAATGGCAATTATTCAATAATGCTTGTGAAAACATGCTTACCGGTACACATTTGATGATTGATAATTGGGTCAAACAATATCGCACCTCGGCTGCAGTTTTGACACATTATAAACATGGGTAGAATGTGTTATTCTATTTTTATAATCCTTTGAAGTTGCCGCGAGTATCGACTATTTCTGAGGATGCACTTTGACACGCCGTGTGACCTTTACCAGATTTAGCCATGTGGTACAGGTAACTGATCACGCGTTACCCATCTGATTCACTTATGATAAACTCTGGTTCCCGTGAATACACAATGTTAGTATAATCGGCGTAATGGATTACGGTAACCAGGGCTTTTTATGTCATATAAAGCCCTGCGGTAACCAACGACTTTGTTGCGTTTTAGTAGATGTAATTATCGGATTACGGACAATTATCTGCGGCATTATAATTGGCTTTTTGATGAGATGATACAAGATAGGTACTCCCCTGAAGATTGGCAATTAATGATTGAAGTAATTATATTTTCTTTTGTACGCTAATTATCTCGATCGTGATTTTTTATTTATTTTTTATTTATTTTTTTATTTTCGTTGAATGGTTCATCTAGGAAAACTACTGTCAACACAAATAAATAAACACACCCACACCCCTCCCACTAGTTTATTTTACCACTATTACTACAATACATCACAGTCTGAATATGCGTTAAATACAAATGAAAATGAAAAGCTTCTTCTGTTCATGTTTCTTAACAAATGACTTCACCTTTATCTGAAATAGGAAGCATAATATTTTGATGCGTACTATACACGGAAACAACTTTTTTACCCCAGTTTTGACCTCCGAGAGGGGGGTGCGTACTATACACGGGTGCGTACTATACAAGGTAAAATACGGTAGATAATATCTGGAATCAGTCCAAATGTGAGTGCATGTAGATAATATCTGGAATCAGTCAGAATGTGAGTGTGCATGTAGATAATATCTGGAATCAGTCCAAATGTGTGTGCATGTAGTAGATAATATCTGGAATCAGTCCAAATGTGTGTGCATGTAGTAGATAATATCTGGAATCAGTCCAAATAGATAATATCTGGAATCAGTCCAAATGTGTGTGCATGTAGATAATAATTATCTGGAATCAGTCCAAATGTGTGTGCATGTAGATATCTGGAATCAGTCCAAATGTGTGTGCATGTAGATAATATCTGGAATCAGTCCAAATGTGTGTGCATGTAGTAGATAATATCTGGAATCAGTCCAAATGTGTGTGCATGTAGTAGATAATATCTGGAATCAGTCCAAATGTGTGTGCATGTAGTAGATAATATCTGGAATCAGTCCAAATGTCTGTGCATGTAGTAGATAATACCTGGAATCAGTCCAAATGTGTGCACACGGTACGGCAAATATCCTACTGAAAACAAACGTTGCTAAACACTGATTTTCATTGTTCAAATTTCCTGAGCCAAACATTGTAACAGTACAAGTTGTTTGTACTACATCATGTGACCGAAAAAAAAGTAAAAGAAATGTATTTTGGAGTAACACTATTAGCTATCCTTTATCAAAAAGGAGAACCAATTATTTAAACTTCAGAGTTGGTTCACTTCCTGGTGCAGGCGGCGTTTCTTGGTAAACTTCATTGTTCATCTCATCTTTCTCTCAGGTTACTTTCCCAAAATGACCTAGGCTAATATAATGTGTTAACAGGACATACAAACCCATTTCATTCATTCATTATACGTCCCAACTACTACATACACATCGACTCAGTATGGTGAAATTTCTATATTTAACTCGCCTTAACTTTTAAATAACTTAACTGATTTCAATAAACTACGACTCCTTATCTTAGTTAAGTGATTTCCAATCCAATGACAAGCATTTCATACCAACTTTCTGGTGGCCATGTTTTTTGATGAATTAACGCTGCTTGAACAATCTTGGTAGAGGTTCAGCCAATCATCATTTCTGTGAAATTATTCTGAAATCGAGCCAGTAGTTTTAGAGAAGATTTTTAAAGTTTTCCAGCAGTTTTTGTTTCGGTTGCCATGGCAACCAGAGTTCTGCATGTATTTCCATAATTTGAACAATCTTGAGAGAAGACCACACATGGATCATTCAGGAAGATTTGTCAAAATTGGCCAAGCAGTTTCAGAGGAGAAGTCGTTTGAAGCAATTGTGGACGGACACACGGACGCAAGCAAGTTTGTGTTTCAACGCACGATCATAATAGCTCACCCAAGTGAGCTAAAAAGGCATCACACAGAAATCTCTCAACCCATCAAGGAAATGACAGATCCTGAATGGAAAGTGATCACTGATTCCCTGGTGTCGTTCTTAAAAACTCATGAATTCATTTTAAGCCAGAAGAACATTCAATCAACGAACAGGTACTTGACAACCTGGTCAAACCGACAAGGGCAACGTGGAGGGTGACTACCCTCCTCACCGGAAGAAAAAATAAGCAATAATACACTGGTGCTACCTTGGAGATGCAGTAGGCTTCACATAACAGCACCTTCAACTATAATAAACCTTTTATTTATTGTGACATAAATACAGGTAAATTACAAAATCTGAAATAATGACAGATCGTTAAAATTTGCCGCCATGAAAATGGGTAAATTAACAATGTGACGGCAAAACATTGCATCACATATGCAAACAAATTCTCTTATTTGGCTAAAATGAGGCAATTGTTTACGGCTAGGTCAAATGTTTGCCACAAATGGAAAATATCTGCTGCCAACATAGGGTATAAATAAGGGCTTGAAACCGAGATCCATTTTTTTCAGTGTGGTTTTGCAGTTCAAACCCGGAAAGAGAAAATTAAAACAAGAGGCCCAAATGGGCCTGTGGACGCTCTAATGGCTAACATGGCTCTTATGACATCAATGAAGCAAGTGACTGCCATTTACGTTTTTTTACAAGTTTCGGGCAAAAAATAAATATATAAAAAGGAATAATTTCCACAAAAAAAAATATGAAAAAAAAAAAAAAAAAATTTAAAAAATATGAAAAAAAAATAAAAAAAAATAAAAATAAAAAAAATATAAAAAAAAAAATAATTATTAAAATAAAATTAACAATAATATAAAAAAGACAGTCGTAAAAGCTGGTAAAGTTTGGCAAAGATCAAATGCAAAATGAAGAGCCTATCGTCTTAACGAGGCAAATTATAGCATTTTTAACAAAATCAAGGGCCATAACTCTGCTGTTACTTGGCCGATCTTGTTGTTTTTCGAACCTGACCAAGCTTTCATAGACATTAACAATCTGATGAAGTTTGGTAAAGATTGGATGAAAAATGAAGGCCCTATCGTCTTAACGAGACAAAATATATCATTTTGAAGTAAATCAAGGGCCATAACTCCGATGTTACTGATCCGATATGGCTGGTTTTCGAACTTTATTGAGCTTTCATTGTTATTAACAATCTGATTAAGTTTGGTAAAGATCGGATGAACAATGAAGCCCCTATAGTCTTAACGAGGCAAAATATAGCATTTTTAACTAAATCAAGGACCATAACTCCGCTGTTACTAGTCCGATATGGCTGGTTTTCAAACTTGTCCAAGCTTTTATTGTTATTAACAATCTGATCAAGTTTGGTAAAGATCGGATGAACAATGAAGCCCCTATCGTCTTAACGAGGCAAAATATAGCATTTTTAACTAAATCAAGGGCCATAACTCCGCTGTTACTAGTCCGATATGGCTGGTTTTTGAACTTGTTCAAGCTTTCATTGATATTAACAATCTGATCAAGTTTGGTAAAGATCGGATTAACAATGAAGCCCCTATCGTCTTAACGAGGCAAAATATAGCATTTTTAACTAAATCAATGGCCATAACTTCGCTGCTACTGGTCCGATATGGCTGTTTTTCAAACTTGTTCGAGCTTTCAACGACATTAACAATCTGATAAAGATTGGTAAAGATCGGATGAACAATGAAGCCCCTATCGTCTTAACGATGCAAAACATAGCATTTTTAACTAAATCAAGGGCTACAACTCCGCTTATACTAGTCCGATATGGCTGGTTTTCGAACTTGTCCGAGCTTTCATTGATATTAACAATGTGGTAGAGTTTGGTAAAGATAGGATGAAAAACGAAGGCCCTATTGTCTTACGAGGCAAAATATAGCAATATAGCATTTTTAACTAAATCAAGGACCATAACTCCGCTGTTACTGGTCCAATCTGGCTGGTTTTCGAACTCATACGAGCTTTCATTGACATTAACAACCTTTTAAAGTTTGGTAAAGATCGGATGAAAAATGAAGGCCCTATCGTCTTAACGAGACAAAAGTTAACAACGGACGATGGACGGACGGACGACGAACAACTCGGCATCCCATAAGCTCTGCTGGCCTTCGGTTGCGTTACATCCTGCTTTTATTTAGTAAATGTCCAAAAATGGTAGTAGCGCAATGTTTGTCCAGTTTAGTGAGATTATATAAAATAAAAATGTCTGCACTCATTAGTATAATGCCATCTTAGCTATTCACTCCCTTTCGGAGTCTACCGTATTTCACTTAATAGAAGCTCCCACCCCAAATAGAAGCTCCTACCTCCACCTTTTTAATTATTTTTTTTAAAATTCTTCAAAATTCAATATATTTTTGTTAAAAAATCACCCCCCTCGAAAATCAACCCGCAAGGCAGCATTAATAGGCAATATAAGTAAAAGGTTCTCGTTTATAAAGCTACTGGCGGGTTCCCTATCTATACTCCTACCGAAAAACCAACATACCAACAGGCAACAATAACGGTGATAAACATAGGGACGTGAAATAGTTTGGACTTGTAGCATGGTAGCGAGTTTGCGTATTTGAGGCTATACCACCTGTCAACCAAGTATTCCACTATATTCTGGGAACATAATGATTAATAGCACTCTTACTCAAATTTCTGTTCATTTAAGAAACTAGTTACATTGATTACCATTTTAACTACTTTAAATAATGATTTATGAGGTTATAGATTTGCATATAAAAGTAATGTGCCACACGTGTTTCAGGATCATAAACTTTTTCCCCCGTAAATCTCCAAATTCCTGCTACCTTTTCAATACATTCACAGTACATACAGAATCAAGAAAGAAAGCAATCTATTGTTTTTTTGCATTTATATATACACGAGCATCTTTGTGTTTTACTTATATTGCCTATTAATGCTGCCTTGTTGGTTAGAGAATAGTTCATGGCGGGGATTTCATTATTTACACTGTCCCGTTTTATTGGGTTGTCAGTAGGGTAAGTGTGAGGTTTGGTGCACCCTAGAACCTAGTTTAAACCCCCAGCGGCCTTTTTTGCCACTGACCGTTTCAAGGTGGTAGCCCTATTGTTAACCCTTTTGTGTTTGTGATGTCTTATTTGGCCTTTTATTCATCTTTAAATTTGTTCTTTGTTTCTGTGTGTGTTTGAGGTTGAATGTCGTCCTTGAATGCTGCTTTTCCTGTTCGATTTTTATATCTAAATTCACTAGAAACATCAATCTCAATAACATGATGACATTATCAACATGTTATGTAAGAGCGAAATTTGTGCTCGACGTAAAAGTTACTTGTGTGATAAAATACCAAAATTATATTTGTAAATGACAGAAAACAAGAACAGTTGGTCTGCGGAAAATTCAATAAGTTCTGTGTCTGACATAACATCTTTACTAATGCCATAATCTTTCATTGCTATAGAAACTAGAACAGGATAATCACAAAAAGGCTTGTATACTAACTATTACCATCCTCTTCTAAATGCTCAATATTGCTACCAGACCAACAAAACATGTTCAGTACATCCAACTGCCGTAATAACGATTGAACATAATTTTTATCTCATTTTTATTTTGGAGAACATTGCTGAATTATACTCACCTTTTTCATCAATTAGTCCAAACATGATTTTTGTGTTCTCTTATAATCTTGTTGCCCACTTAACTCACAATCGGTCTCTCCTGGTCACTCCTTGCCTCCCATGTAGCACACAATCAGTCTCACCTGGTCACTCCTGGTCTCCCATGTAGCACACACAGTCTCACCTGATCACTCCTCGTCTCCCATTAAGCACACAATCAAACTCACCTGGTCACTCCTTGTCTCCCACGTAGTACACAATCAGTCTCACCTGGTCACTCCTTGTCTCCCATGTAGCACACGATCAGTCTCACAAGGTCACTCATTGTCTCCCATGTAGTACACAATCAGTCTCACCTGGTCACTTCTTGTCTCCCATGTAGCACACAATCAAACTTGCCTGGTCACTTTTTGTCTCCCATGTAGTACACAATCATTCTCACCTGGTCAATCCTTGTCTCCCATGTACACAATCAGTCTCACAAGGTCACTCCTTGTCTCCCATGTAGTACACAATCAGTCTCACCTGGTCACTCCTTGTCTCCCATGTAGTACACAATCAGTCTCACCTGGTCAATCCTTGTCTCCCATGTAGTACACAATCAGTCTCACCTGGTCACTCCTTGTCTCCCATGTAGTGCACAATCCGTCTCACCTGGTCACTCATTGTCTCGCATGTAGTACACAATCAGTCTCACCTGGTCACTCCTTGTCTCCCATGTAGTACACAATCAGTGTCACCTGGTCACTCCTTGTCTCGCATGTAGTACACAATCAGTGTCACCTGGTCACTCCTTGTCTCGCATGTAGTACACAATCAGTCTCACCTGGTCACTCCTTGTCTCCCATGTAGTACACAATCAGTCTCACCTGGTCACTCCTTGTCTCGCATGTAGTACACAATCAGTGTCACCTGGTCACTCCTTGTCTCCCATGTAGCACACAATCAGTCTCACCTGGTCACTCCTTGTCTCCCATGTACACAATCAGTCTCACCTGGTCACTCCTTGTCTTGCATGTAGTACACAATCAGTCTCACCTGGTCACTCCTTGTCTCCCATGTAGTACACAATCAGTCTCACATGGTCACTCCTTGTCTCCCATGTAGTACACAATCCTTCTCACCTGGACACTCCTTGTCTCCCATGTAGTACACAATCCGTCTCACCTGGTCACTCCTTGTCTCCCAGTCTCACCTGGTCACTCCTTGTCTCGCATGTAGTACACAATCAGTCTCACCTGGTCACTCCTTGTCTCCCATGTAGTACACAATCAACCTCACCTGGTCACTCCTTGTCTCCCATGTAGCACACAATCAGTCTCACCTGGTCACTCCTTGTCTCCCATGTAGCACACAATCAGTCTCACCTGGTCACTCCTTGCAGTACACAATCAGTCTCACCTGGTCACTCCTTGTCTTGCATGTAGTACACAATTAGTCTCACCTGGTCACTCGTTGTCTCCCATGTAGCACACAATCAGTGTCACCTGGTCACTCCTTGTCTCCCATGTAACACACAATCAGTCTCACCAGGTCACTCCTTGTCTCCCATGTAGTACACAATCAGTCTCACCTGGTCACTCCTTGTCTCCCATGTAGTACACAATCAGTCTCACCTGGTCACTCCTTGTCTCCCATGTAGCACACAATCAGTCTCACCCAGTGATTTTTTACCTTTTTTTAAAGGTACCTCTACCTTTTCAACTGGGAAAATTTAGCGGCATTTTTACTAAATTGGGAAAATTTCTGAATTCAATAACCAGTATGGTCTATATAAAAACAAAAAACTTTGAAGGTTTTATTGCTCAGAACATGTTTTTACTACTGTACTTAATCATTTAAAAATACAGTTTCCTTTTTTTTTTGTCCTTTAAACATGTCCACAAGCGCTTCCATGTCTGCCTCTGTGAGGTCCTTATCCATGTGGCATATTCTCTTCATACCCTTTTGACTTGAGAAAAGATGGTCCAGGAGGATCACACGTTCAGTTGAACTCGTAGGAGTAGGACACTCGACAAGAGATTCACTCGTCACCCTCGAAGGTTGGGTAGGTCAGACTGGGTAGGTGGGGTAATTTCACTACTACAGAAATTTCTGATGAAGTCTGTTCGTCATCACCTGTGATCTGATTCAGCTTTTTAAACACAGAGCTAATGCTCTGTAAGCCCTTTGCGTCGTTCTTTTTAACCTTTTATACATAATATTTCGAATTATGGCATATGTTGATTGTTGATATCGGAGCAAATCTTGGTTAAAGAACGCCTTTCGTAATCGTATCGTATAAATACTATGCTACGATAAAGCGTTCAATTGATTCTGGTGACAAAATATAAATGCGTCTCACCCACTGGATAGTTGGTACCTGCGCGCGACTACAAGGTGAGGGTAAAAGCGTCGAATGTTCTAGATAATGAACTAGCTGTTCAGCTCTTTATTATGTTTATCAAGGTGCAGTACAGCTTTTACCCCAACCTGATAGTACGAACATATCGGTTTTCGCGAAAATTGAAATGTAATACGCTTTCGGAAAACTCTTTTATCAATATTTAAAGTGTAAATTTAATATTTTACTGAACCTTTTGATTGGGAAAATATGACTTTGGATTGGGAAAATATGACGTTATTTTGGGAAAATACCGTAGATTTTTGCTAGGGGAAAGTGCCGATATTCGGCGGTAAAAATAACCAAAAAAAATCACTGTCACCTGGTCAATCCTTGTCTCCCATGTAGCACACAATCAGTCTCACCTGATCACTCCTTGTCTCCCATGTAGCACACAATCAGTCTCACCTGGTCACTCCTTGTCTCCCATGTAGCACACAATCAGTCTCACCTGGTCACTCCTTGTCTCCCATGTAGCACACAATCAGTCTCACCTGGTCACTCCTTGTCTCCCATGTAGCACACAATCAGTCTCACCTGGTCACTCCTTGTCTCCCATGTAGCACACAATCAGTCTCACCTGGTCACTCCTTGTAAAGCCTATGATGCCATATCATGTCTTTCACATTTGGCTGATTCATTCTGTTACCTGCATAGGTAGAACCTGGCTGAAGTGATAATTGCTTCTTTTTAACCATAACAGTTTCCTAATTCAAGTTCCTGATATACTTCCGGAGCTGTCACTTCCAACCCTTTCTGCCAAATATGCAAAGTTTGTATGGTCTTATATTGTTCGCCAAGAGAAAGCAGAAAATCACGTGAATGCCTGTAGTTGAAGCTTCTCTTTTTGAAATCTGATCATGCATGTTGGGTATTACAAGCTTGACAGACCGAATGACATGAACAATGTCAGCCATACTTTGGCAATTAATTACTGATCATTCAATATGGATGCAAGAATGCTGTCTTTTGTTAATTAAGTACAGGTTAACGCATAATTACACAAAAAGGCATTTAACATTAAATTCCAACATACACATACATGATGGCATTATACTAATGAGTGCAGACATTTTTATTTTATATAATCTCACTAAACTGGACAAACATTGCGCTACTACCATTTTTGGACATTTACTAAATAAAAGCAGGATGTAACGCAATTGAATGGCGGTACAAGTGAACAATCGCACATTTCCAACAGCTAAAAATAACTTTAATTACATATAATACGAAGGAAAAATACTTTAATTACATACGAAGGAACAAGAGGTCAATGACCTTGAAGCTCTACTGATAGGTTTGATAGCTAGATCAGCATTCCTGTGAAGTTTCATGAAAATCTGTCAAGTAGTTTCAGAGGAGTAGCGGGCTTCAAGTTTTTACTATATAACTGAATGCAAACAAAGATGGCCACTGGTGGCCATGTTTAATGCCGCATCAAAATAATTTTCAACAAGGACCAGAATCATGTCAAGCTGATCATTTTCGAAAAAAGTCCCATATCAATATCACTTATAGTTTTCATGAAGTAGTCACTACAAACTTGTTTTTTAAAAATCTGTTTTTAGCCATGGCTGCCATTTCAGTCTGACCTGAAATTTTGTTAGGATTAACTAGACATCAAGAGCAACATTTCTATTAAGTTTCATGAAAATCCTTCAAGTAGTCTCAGAGGAGTAGTCGCCACAAGTTTTTCCTATGTAACTCTATGTAAACAAAGATGGCCACTGGCTGCCATGTTTGATATGGAATCAAAATGAATCTTGGTTAGGACTGAGAACATGTCGCATCAGTAATTTTGGTAAAGGTCCAGTTCAATATCACTAAAGGTTTTTGAGAAGTAGTCGCCGCAAAATCGCATTTTTAAAATATATTTTTAGCCGTGGTGGCTATCTCGAATTTCCGGCCGACCTGGGTCCTGTTTTATTAAACATCTTACGATCAATCTCAAATTTTAAAACCGTTCATTTTTTTCACATAAGCATTCACTGTAGACAATTATGTGTGCACGTTGTGCAGAAATATCACATTTATAAGAAAATGAAATGAAATCACGTTTATTTGAAAAGTGTAATTTATAGTGAAGCATTTAAGAAATTGATTTACGATCAAAATGGTCGTACCTAAAACGGGAACCTGAATTTTTGCTAGGATCAACTAGACATCAAGAGCAACATTCCTGTGGAGTTTCATGGAAATCCGTCTAGTAGTTTCAGAGGAGTAGTCGCCACAAAAGTTTACAGACAGACAGACGATGGACGCCGCACCATGGCATAAGCTCTAAAGATCAGTCGAGCTAAAAATTGTGTTTAGGTATATTTAAAGGATATTTCCCTTTTTTTGCATTTGCCTTTACAAGACTATCCAGGCATACCCTTGAATCTATACTCAGGTCAATCCAGGGCGATTCCTTGCCACTGCAGTGAAAATAAGATGTAGTACGAGGTCTTCCAATACACGATGATCCAGGAATACCCTATTGAATCTATACTCAGGCCAATCCAGGGCGATTCCTTGCCACTGCATTGAGAATAAGATGTAGTATGAGGTCTTACCTTACACGACTATCCAGTAATACCCTATTGGAGCCATTTTGACATACTTTATAACCTTATATGGCCTGAAAGGCAAAAGCATCTGGCCTTACAGTGTACCAATAATGAAACACAAAGTCTTAAACTGCCATCATCTTGAAATAACAATTTTATTGCTCCTGGCAGTGCAACTACAAACAAAATTAATGTTATGATCAAATCAACTCCTCCATTATTTAATATTGATGCTATTTAAGATCCTGATGCAATGAAACTGCCCTTACAATTGGTTCTTTATCAATCTGTATTTGTAAAATGTCATTTAGACTGTTGCTGCTTTGTATCAATCATTCTCCTCCAATACTAAGATTTCCCATGCTGAAATGGTGTTGACACTTAATTTCTATGGGAGTTTCTCAATAAAAGAACAAGAATATGAAAATGTCCCATACAGACCCATCAAAACCAAATTCACTCATTTAAAAGATAAAAAAAAAGTCTCTTTGACTTGAATAGCTAATGTAATCAATGTTTACACCATTGTTAAAGTAGATATCCTGCCAACAACAGCCACATTTTACAACATATATTATGTACACCGTTTCTAAACGTACTGATGAGGTAATTATATATAACTTACATATTTTGAAAATCCAAACTCTATAAGGACTATAAAACCAGTTATGACCAGCCAGGCAAGACCCCAAAACTGGAGCATCGAATTAAGAGTTACCACATTTTACGCATATTCAATCACGGGTATTCTATACCGGCACTTTTAATGGGTCAATATTCATCCTTATACCACCTGAACAGCTGGATAGTTAGAGTTTCGATGAACTGTTTTGAAGTGTAATTTTGCACTTACACTGAACAAAATTTCTAAGTATCAACTTTTGTATCTTAACTAATTTTCTTATTTTAAATATATTTTAGAATAGATATATGATAAGTATTTTGTTTTGACCCATAGTTTGTAAAACATTTATTTTTTGTTTAAATTGTTACATCTTTTGAGAGTTACCCTCCCTTTATATGAAAACATGAAATGTGCTGATAAAACACATAACATGAGTCAAAGATCGCTTTAAGATATAAAATTCTTAAAATTGGTATGAAATAATAGGAAAAAAATCATAAAAATTTGACCCATTTATCGCCGATTTTCCGTCTACAAAAATGAAATATGGATAATCTTAAATTACCTCCCTTTAAATTGAATATTGTTTGAAATTCAAGTAACTGTAATTCAGTATTAACATTAAATATTTAGAAAATTTCTTTTACAAACGCATTTGTAGTGGTAATGCTAGTAAAACATGTCAAAATAATTTTAACTGGCATATTTTAGGATTAGGAAAATCGAAAGCTTCATTAATTCGAAGTACTTAATAAAATCCTATATACCCAGTTGTATAAGTGTTATAACTTATTTCTAAGAAAACACATTGACTTAAAAGTTTTAAAATATGTTCATGCAATCAGAGCAGACGATTTACACTCGTTATTTTGCAGTAAATAATATTTAACTGATTTTGGGGGAGAATGCCCGCAAAAAAAGATTGAAGATTGACTGCCACATGCAAACCTGAAAATTGCCACATGCATTCTGGAAAACATACTAGAAAATGTGAATTAGACGCAGATTCTTCACTCTGTAACTTGGATTAAAAGACAGCTGCATTGTTGAAGAAGTAACTGATAATATATTCTTTTATTAAAAGACAGACAGCATATTATAGTTTGGCATATGACTACACAGCACTCATCCAGATGTATCCATGCAATAAGATGAACAATAATTATAATAATAGCCTAAGTATATAATGTCACAATATCTGTATATCTATATGTATTCAGGGGTGTAGCTGGAGTGTTTTTGGGTACGCGCACTAGGCAGGGTGTGGGAGTGGGGTGTCTCTCTACCGCTGGTGGGGGTCTGGGGGCATAACCTTTTTTTGAAAAATTGAACCCTAAGGCCTAAAAAAAGTAATGTTTCCTGTTACATGCCCAAAAAATCGGGGGTCGGTAGGTCAGATTTTTGTTTTTTATATATAACAGCACTGTCAGAATTAAAGTTGCATAAAACAAGTCTATTGTCTGTTGTGTTTCTTTGTTACACATTGAGAGCTGCAGATACAGGTACTCTGACATCAAAACATATTAAGGCCATATCAAATTCCCAGTTTATCATCCAAATTTTGGAAAAAATTGGGGCGTGGGGTGTAATTTTATTTTTTATTTTCCTGAGATGACATCAAACATCACAAACATATTAATAACCAGAAGTATTATGTTTTGAACACTCTCTTTATTACCAATTGTCACTGCTATAGCATACATTTGTATTTATAATGATATAAACTACCAAAAAATTGTGAGTTTTAAAAGTTGAAGTTCTCAATATAACTTACTTCTTATCGTCCGATTTGTTTACAAAATGTATTTCCGATATTTCCGGTTCGGGCTAAATATTAACACATTTTCCGTCACGGAAAGACGACTCTTTCACAGTCAATTTTTTTTGTTTTTTTTCGGACAAAATAAAAATTGTCGGGGCGGCATAAAATATTCGGGGCGGGCGGGGATGATAAACTGGGAATTAATTTTATATGGCCTAAGGGGAAAACGCCCAAATTCCTACTCCAAATCGTCTTATGTATAGCTGTCAAGTGCATTGCCTTGTACAGTAGATTATGTAAACAACACGAGATATTCGCAATAGGTCGATCTGCTTCTCGCTAGTGCGTTCAATTTTGATTGGAAGTTTAAAGGGTATGTATTGACACAGCCAAATCATCTTTATTATTGAGAGTTCTGAAATACTTGAATAAGGGTAAAAGAATTATCAAAATCGGATGACAAACAAAAAAGATACGATCATTTAAAGATCCTGTTGAAACGGATATGGAAGTGGCCATTTTGAGAGCTATGACATCACGGTTCTAAATGACCATATATGGAATATTTATAAATATGAAAATTTACTGATTTATAGGGAATAAATGACAGCAACTGTATGAAAAATATGTAATACTTAATGGCAATAATGCTTTATATAACCAGTAAAAAAATATTATTCATTTGCAGTGATTTTCTTCGTTTTAAATGATATTTATCATTCCATGTATGGTAATATGGAACTATGACGTCATAGTTCTAAAAATGGCGGCTCCCATGTTCGTTTTAGAACAAACTTTAAATGGTCATATCTTTTTTGTTTATCATCCGATTCTTTCACCTTTTTTGCAAGTTTTTCAGAACTCTCAATAACAGAGCTTGTTTGGCTGTGTCGCTACATTCCCTTTAAAAATAGAGGTATCAAATGACATATAATTGGGGAAACCCCTTCCAAAATTAGTATATTTTCATCTATTGTAATCTTCCGAATCGTATAACATCCATCATCCATCTTAGTGTCAAAATAATATTTAGCCTTAGAAATTTCAAACAAACATAATATTTGCAAGAATCAAGCGTATGCCTAGGGGTAATATGCTATGAAAAAAGCCAACATGATAATATTGAATGCAAATGGCGGACATTTTGTGTAATCCATGAATGTGGGTCGCAGGTAAAATGTGTGTAAAACACAATATTCAATCGATTTTTAACTTATTTCTTCCATAGCACATAAATTAAAACATTTATCTTGAGATTTGTGTATGTTTTTGACTTCGTTACTATAATGCTTGATTCTGATGAGAAAAACAAACTTCAAATCAACAACTTTCAGTGCCAAAAAGACGTATGCGTTGAAAATCGAAAACGAAAATGATCGTTGCTAAGCGACGGGACTGTTATAATAATTCATTTGCATCGTCATTGTCACAACTTTTTTACCGGTATAAAAAAAAACACTGTTATAAAAAAATATGGTCGGTGGGGTGAAAATCAAGGTCAGTCGGGTAACAGGAAACAAACCTTTCTTTTAGGCCTAAGTAAGTAGTTTTGAGTGACTTAGAAACATATTTTAAAGCTATTCTAATTCTCTAGAGTCTTCTTTTTTCTTTGATTTACCCCTCACTCTAATCCCGCTTAGGCTTCACTTTTTAATGCATTTTTTCGCATTTTTAGCTTTTTCATTTTTCCGACACTCAACTCTGAATTATACGCAAGGGCGTATAGGAGTACAGGGGACGAAATATATTTTACTGTATAGTCGTCCTGTAGGACAAGTGGCATTGACATGTTATTCGTCCTTATAGGATGTTTACTCGTCCTGCTCTGATTGTAAAAGTTCATAAGTCAAAATAAGTCAAAGTAATCAGATACCATTATATATAAATAAAACAAAGGGAAACATCATAATGTGTGTTTTTCCTTTATATAAATCAAAGAAAATTATGAAACTTTGACCAGTATTTTAGATGACTATATTCATATTCTACAGTCTGATCATGGCCATAACAGCTACTGTAGCCTAGTTGGTATATATTTTCCCTCTTTTCCTGTGAAAAATTCCCCTCTTAAAACAAGAGGTCAATGACCTTGAAGCTCTACTGATTGATTTTGATTTCAGGAAGTAGTCGCTACAGACTTGTTTTTTGAAAATATATTTTTAACCATGGCGGCCATCTTGAATTTCCGGCCGACCTGAAATTTTGCTAGGATCAATTAGACATTAAGAGCAACATTCCTGTGAAGTTTCATGAAAATCCGTCAAGTAGTTTCAGTGATGTAGTCGCTACAAGTTTTCATTAAATAACTCCATGTAAACAAAGATGGCCGCTGGCAGCCATGTTTAACGTCAAATCAAAACGATTTTCGACAAGGACCAACATCATGTCATACTGATCATTTTAGAAAAAGTCCCATATCAATATCTCTTATAGTTTTGAAGAAGTAGTCGTTTTTCTAGGATCAACTAGACATCAAGAGCAACATTCCTGTGAAGTTTCATGAACATCCGTCAAGTAGTTTCAGAGAAGTAGTCGCTACAAGTTTTTACTATATAACTCTATGTAACCAAAGACGGCCGCTGGCAGCCATGTTGAACGTTGAATCAAAACGATTTTTGACAAGGATCAACATCATGTCATGCTGATCATTTTAGAAAAAGTCCCATATCAATATCACTTATAGTTTTCAAGAAGTAGTCGCTACAAACTTGTATTTTAAAACTCTATTTTTAGCTTTGGCGGCCATCTTGGATTTCACATCAACATGCTAGGTGTGCTAGGATCAACTAGACTTTATGGGCAACATTTCTGTAAAGTTTCATGAATATCCATCCAGTAGTTTCAGAGGAGTTGTCGCTACAAATAAAAGTTTACCGACAGACGGACAGACAGACGGACAGACGGACGCCGCACCACGGCATAAGCTCTGCTCATCTCTGATCAGTCGAGCTAAAAAACAACAACATTTTTTTATTAGAAAATGTTAAACTCCAATACACGAAAACAGCATACTTTTTGCAATTTCAGGGAGCATAAAAAATGAATGAAGTGTGAAAAGCAGGTCGAGGTTATTTATTTGACTTACTTTTGGTAGGAACATACATACATAAGAAGTTGTATGGTTTTTCGTATAAGAGTAATGGACTTATTAAAAAAGTTGAATTAAATCATTTTAGAATTATTTTTATTATTAGAATTTTGTGATGATAGTTTTGTTTGGTATTATGACATCACTTTCTGATATTATGACATCACTTCCTGAAATAATGACACCACATCATGCTATTAAGATGCAACTCAGTCAGTTCTGAGAATTGATTGAGTCTTTAAATTGCTTTGAGAAACATATTACGGTATCTCTCATTGAGTAATGAGTTTCTTGGAATTAAGGATCACAAAATTCTAAATATAAAAATATTTTAAAATGATTTAATAGACGGTTTGTTATGTAAAAATACATATTTTAGTGTGAACGAATCAATCTAACAGCACGAGTTCAATCCTCCGTGGTGCCACTGAGTTTCGTCGGTGTGTTCTTGGGCAAGACACTTTCCCTTTAATAGCCTCGTCAGTCGGATTGGGACGTAAACCGGGTGGTCCCGTGTATCGATCTATCCTCCGAGCACGTTAAAGAACCATAGGAATCTATTCGATAATAAGAGTAGGGCATGGTTCCCGGAATCCTATGTATCCTTCCCCTCTCCCTGGGGCGGCTCTAAATAACCTAT
Source organism: Cyrtodaria siliqua (assembly GCA_037043455.1). NCBI lineage: Eukaryota > Metazoa > Mollusca > Bivalvia > Adapedonta > Hiatellidae > Cyrtodaria > Cyrtodaria siliqua. Next base: position 1,929 of record JAWPHD010002115.1, on the reverse strand, counting down.
ACTGTGTTGATGAGCCGTTAAACAACATTCAATTCAATTCAATCTAACAGCATAACTAGAACATACATACATGCCAATGTTATAAATTTCCTGAAATAACATCATTCAAAGAGTAACGTCACATCAAAAACAAGATTGCTATCAATTCTTTGCCACAAACAAAAACTCTATCTTTTCAATAACAAAACTATGTACGCCTTACTTTTTTTAAGAGCAAACTTGGCTTCTGGCGATCTTAGCGGTGGGTATTACATTATCTGGAGAAAATAAAATGGTCCACATAAGGACAGATTACAAATATATCATCTATAAGTAATAGTCTGTGTAACAGAACTTTATTCTCTGCTATTTAATCAGAATTTAGACAGAACGTGTGGAAAGTCTGCTATTAGATACATGGATTTTTTAATTAAGCTCCAATTGATACATGTGTTCTGAGAGATAATGACACAATGGCATGAAAATTTCCAGTAAATATATGAGCCGAAACACGCGAAAACAACCCTTCAGACAAAATGTTTTTGTTTTTTTATGTTTATGATTTTCTCTTTAAAAATCTCTTTATTTTATATCTTAATTAAAAATGATTTTATCTCAATTTGAAAATTAAAGATTGTACTCGCCATTAATTTTGATGTTGATGTTGGCATCTTAGATGACATCATTGATTAAATAACAAAAAAAAAAAACCATAAACATTTACCATATTCTATAGTATCAACTATTTTTATTAAGAAAACATATTCCCTATGATATAATAATTAAGTAAAACGAGACAAGAAATTTGATTAGTAATTAATTGATTACCGGCCGACGTCATAAATTGTTACTTTATGACGTTGTCGTCTAAACGTCCAAAGGGACGTTTTCGTGTGTTGCGGCTCATATCATCTCTAACAGTGGACACAATTGTCTGCCATTTAAATGCAATGTGAAATGTTAGTTTGGCCTAGTTATATAAAGAACACTGGAACACCATTCTCTGCTATTTAAATGCAACGTGAAATGCTAGTTTGTCATAGTTATATATAGAAGACTGGAACACCATCATGCAATGTGAAAATTTAGTTTAGCCTCGTCACATAATTATAGAAGACTGGGACAACATTAACTGCCATTTGAATGCATCCTAAAATGCTAGTGTAGCCTGGTCATATATAGGAGACTGGGACAACATTAACTACCATTTGAATGCATCCTAAAATGCTAGTGTAGCCTGGTCATATATAGAAGACTGGGACAACATTAACTGCCATTTGAATGCATCCTAAAATGCTAGTGTAGCCTAGTCATATATAGGAGACTGGATGAACACTAACTGCCATTTGAATGCATCCTAAAATGCTAGTGTAGCCTGGTCATATATAGGAGACTGGATGAACACTAACTGCCATTTGAATGCATCCTAAAATGCTAGTGTAGCCTGGTCATATATAGGAGACTGGGACAACATTAACTACCATCTGAATGCATCCTAAAATGCTAGTGTAGCCTAGTCATATATAGGAGACTGGGACAACATTAACTACCATTTGAATGCATCCTAAAATGCTAGTGTAGCCTGGTCATATATAGGAGACTGGATGAACACTAACTGCCATTTGAATGCATCCTAAAATGCTAGTGTAGCCTGGTCATATATAGGAGACGGGATGAACACTAACTGCCATTTGAATGCATCCTAAAATGCTAGTGTAGCCTGGTCATATATAGGAGACTGGATGAACACTAACTGCCATTTGAATGCATCCTAAAATGCTAGTGTAGCCTGGTCATATATAGGAGACTGGATGAACACTAACTGCCATTTGAATGCATCCTAAAATGCTAGTGTAGCCTGGTCATATATAGGAGACTGGATGAACACTAACTGTCATTTGAATGCATCCTAAAATGCTAGTGTAGCCTGGTCATATATAGGAGACTGGA